>PISX010004214.1:0-125053 GCA_004024625.1 Mellivora capensis
AGGGCGGGGAGAAGGTGTGCGGCGCAAGCCAGCCAATCCGCGCCGCCGCCTCCCGCCCTGCGTCCTCCCATAGGCCGAGAGCCGGGCTGCGCGGCACGGCCGTAAGGCGGAGCCGGCTGTCGTGAGGCGGGCCCCGCGAGCGGGAGCGGCGTCCGCGCTGTCCGCTAGGCTGGGTGTCATTGGGCTCCGAGCAGCGCCGGCGAGGGCAGCGCGGGCGGCCTGGTGTCGGGCTCGGCCATGGCGGGCGCGCTGGTGCGGAAAGCGGCGGATTATGTCCGGAGCAAGGATTTTCGGGACTACCTCATGAGGTGACGGGCCGCCCGGGCCGGACCCCGGCACCAGCGAGGGCTCCGGGAGGTCGGGTCCGCGCCGCCCGGGACGCGGAGTCACAAGGGCGCGGCAGCCGGGCGGCGGGGCGCGGGGCCGGCGGGCTGTGGGAGGCCCCCGGCGCGGCTTCCTGCCGGGAAGTCGCCAAGTCCCCGACGGCAGGCCGGGCTCGGGACACCTGTCCCGCGGCTGCGCGCCCAGGTGTGCGGTGGCGGCGCGGGGACGCGGGGCTGGCAGGCGCCCGTAGGAGGCGCTGTGAGAGCGCAGGTGCGCTGCAGGTGCTGCAGGTGCGCTGCGGGTGCTGCGGGTGCGCTGCAGGTGCTGCGGGTGCTGCGGGGGCGCTGCGGGTGCGCTGCGGGTGCTGCAGGTGCGCTGCAGGTGCGCTGCGGGTGCTGCGGGTGCGCTGCAGGTGCTGCGGGTGCTGCAGGTGCGCTGCAGGTGCTGCAGGTGCGGGGCTGGTGCTGCAGGTGCGCTGCAGGTGCTGCGGGTGCGCTGCAGGTGCTGCAGGTGCGCTGCAGGTGCGCTGCAGGTGCTGCAGGTGCTGCAGGTGCGGGGCTGGTGCTGCAGGTGCTGCAGGGGTGCTGCGGGTGCGCTGCGGGTGCTGCGGGTTCGCTGCGGGTGCTGCGTCCAGGCCGCCTTCCGGTTTTCTGGTTTTAGGGACCCCGTGTGAGCGCCGAGGGGGGTCAGGTCGCGCCTGTGTACATCGGCTCTTCTGCCGACCGAGCTGGAGTCTCCCCGAGGACGCGCTCACTCGATTTCCTCTCCGGTTAGAATCAAAGGGCATTGGCGGGTGAAAGGCCTGAAGACACTTGATTTCACCCCGAATCTTGGGACGCCGGCGGTTACTGCAGAATGCTTAGTATGACCTTGAAGCGGTTCTAAGTAGCTTCTCTTAGGGGCACGGTTTCTAGTGTTCCTGGGTTGTGTGTGTGTGTGTTTTGTTTTTTTTTTAAGATTTTATTTATTTATTTATTTGACAGAGATCACAAGTAGGCAGAGAGGGCGGGGTGGCGGGGGAAGCAGGCTCCCCGCCAAGCAGAGAGCCCGATGCGGGGCTCGATCCCAAGACCCTGGGATCATGACCTGAGCCGAAGGCAGAGGCTTTAACCCACTGAGCCACCCAGGCGCCCCTGGGTCGTGGTTTAAAACCTAGTGAGGTGTGGGGCCCTGTTTGTCTGTCTGTCCGTCTGTTTTTTCAGTAGTGAACAGTGTGTGAAGAGGCGAGTCGTGCCGCCGGAGGAGACCTAAGTCCTGTGACCATGCAGAGGCCGCGTGTGAGGGCAGCCGAATTTTTGCCAGCATAAGAAGGATTAATTTTAAAGGCCTGACCTTTTGGCAGATACTGTCCACGGCTGACTTTACAGCGCAGCACCGTGAGCACCGTGAGAACTGTAATTCAGTCTCACGTGGTAGAGCCCGTTTGGAAACAAGCTTCACTCCTGACTTTCCAGATAGGAAGCTTTTGTAGTTAAATAGGACTGTGATTCATGAAGACAGTTGTTTAGTGCTGTGCAATAGAGTTATTGATCAGATTGACGCGTTGGGAAAATCTGAGCACGTAGTAGTGCGAGGATTTGTTCTTCGCCCCTGCGGTTAGCTGACGCTGGCTGTGAATACTGCCTCTTCTACGGATGCTTTCTGCTTTGGATAAGGAGCCTTCCTAGTCTCTAGGTTCAGCTAAGGATAAACTCGTATGGAATAATTAAGAATCAACCAGTTACTCATATTTTAAAAAAATGCCGATGTTTACCTAACATTTGTAGTAGTGTTATGTAATGTAATAATAGGAATTACGTAATCATAGGAATAGTTTAAGTGTATTTTCCAGGAAGAGAGACTGGTTTCCTAATTCTTATTTCTATTACTATTTTTACGATTATTTTTTTATTTTTTTTCCTTTTTTCCTTTAGTGGATTGGTTTCTGAGAGACAGGCTTTTCCGTTAAATACTTTGACATATGGCTTAACCTTTTTTCCTCAGATTAACTTCATGTGGCTTAATAAGTATATACTTTTTCCAGTGTTACTTTGAGTTAAACTCTGACTAAGTGATGGAAAGAAGAGAATTGCAGTGTCCAGGAAGAGAGCTGCCTGCTAGGGCACCGGACAGAAGAACCACTTCTAACCAAGGGATCACAAGCAAGTCCAATCCCAGTGGACCTCGGTTACTATGACATGGGTTTAATGATAATGCCTTATCTGGTTGGATCCTTAAGAACATTAAACTGGATGAGGGATGTGAAAATACTCGGAAACTCCAAATCAGTGTTCAGTTTACATTCCGCTTTCTGTGTGTGAGCAGAAACATTGTATACTGTTACGGAAAAAGTTAAAATCTTAAGTGTGAGGTCTAAAGCTCCGTGATTTTTTTTACTGGAATCACTTTTGTGAACTGAGTATGTGGGGTGAGATCCAGGCTTGAATTCGCTACCATTCTTGGAACAGTGGGATTTCCTGCCAGCCCTGCCAGTGATGGAGGGTGGTTTGAGGGCTTGTATCCAAACCTCACCACGACATCTTTATTTAAGCTTTTTCTCCTGGAAAGAGAGAGCCACCCAGGCACCCAGTTCTAGAATTTTAAAAACTATTTTCATGACATAGTTGAGTGCTTTAGCAAAAACTTAAAGTCATATTTTATACAGATATTTTAAAGTTGTGTCAGTCACAATTTATGAGTAAGGTTGAAATGTCTTTCTTACTAAAGTGGATTTCCAACTGTATTTTTTTCTTTTTAAGAATTTATTTTTAAGTGGGGCGCCTGGGTGGCTCAGCGGGTTAAGCATCTGCCTTCAGCTCCGGTCACGATCTCAGGGTCCTGGGATTGAGCCCTGCATCGGGCTCTCTGCTTGGCGGGGAGCCTGCTTCTCTTCCTCTCTCTCTGCCTACCTCCCTGCCTACTTGTGATCTCTTTCTCCTGTCAAATAAATAAATAAAATCTTTTTTTAAAAAAAGAATTTATTTTTAAGTATGCTCTACACCCGACGTGGGGCTTCAGCTCATAACCCTGAGAAGCAGAGCAGCGTGCTGTACCTGCTCAAATGCCAGGCATCCCTCAGGGTATATTTTGAAATGTTGATTTTTTTCCACAGAGAAACAGAAGTTAAGGAAACAGTCCAGTTCCCAGAGGTCGTTTCCGTCGTCCAGTTAGTAGCCTGCGAGGCTGCCACTTGGATTCCCTTAGTACTATCGAAGCGAACGACCAGCGACAGGGACTAACAGTGCTTTCAGAGAAACCAAACAGTTACTGTCCGTAATTTTAGGAAAATAAGCTCAGATTGGCAGTGTTCAGGAGACATTATGAAAATAAAAATGAGCTTAGAAGAAATCTCGAACCCAACAGCTACTTCCAAATTAAAGAGAAAAACAAGGAAAAGTTTGGGGGTTTGGTTTTATTTGGGATCACACGGTGGTCGTCCTTCACCACGCCCACCATCAGCCCCTGCCAGGAAGGTTTGGTTTCCTCCTGAGAGTTCACGGGTTTAAGTGAACACGAGAAGAAAGACCCTTATACTTTTTTTTTTTAACCTTCATGTAAATAAAGGCAGCATACCAAATAGAAAAATCAGGGGTTTGTTTTTTTTTTTTCAAAGATTGATTTATTTGAGAGCATGCATGCACACTAGTGAGGGTCTTAGGGGTGTGGGAGAAGGGAGAGGATCTCAAGCGGACTTGGCACTGAGCGTGGAGCCCAACTCGGGGTTTCTCACAACCCCAAGATCATGACCTGAGCCGAAATCAATAGTGGGACATTAAACCGACTGTGCCACCCAGGGGCCCCAAAACCAGGGATATTTTTTTATTACAGTTTTACATAACTCTCCCCAAATTGAAGTTTGTGTGTTGCTTATAAATTTATCATTCCTTGGAACAGATACTCATACACACTTTTTTTCATTAGCGTGGCTCTGCTAAAATGCAAAAATACGGATTCCGGATTTTCTGACTTAGTAGTTGGTTCATGGTTTGGACAAATGACATGGAATTAAGGAATGTTGAGCTGTGGATTTTTGTGTTTAGAGTGACTTTTTCCTCTGTTTTACGGTCATTAAATCACGTTTTAAATAATCAACATTACATTCTTTTTGAATTTTTATTCAGCTTATTTAAATTCTAACAAAACAGCTCACCCATTTCTCACATCCCCCAGTCACTGCCTCTGGTAACACCAGTCTGTTCTCCGTACCTACTGAGCACGTGTTTCTGGTTTTGTTTTTTAAGATTACACATATAAGAGAGATTACACAGTATTTGTCTTTCTCTGATTTACTTCAGGTAGCATAATGCCCTTGACGTCCGTCCACATTGTAGCAAATGGTAAAATTCATTCTTCCTTATGGCTGAGTAATACTCTGTTGTATACATATACTACAATTTCTTTATCCATCCATCAGGGGACATTGAGATGGTTTCCATATCTTGGCTGTTGGAAATAATGCCTCAGTGAATATGGGGTGTATATGTCTTTTCAAATTAGTGTTTCAGCTTTCTTCAAATACCCAGAAGTGGAATTTCTGGGTCATACTGAATTTGGTGTTCATTTTTTGAGGGACTTCCATACTATGTTTCACAGTGGCCACACTGTGACATTCCCACCAATAGTGCACAACTGGTTGACATTCTACACGTCTTTGCCAACACTTAACTTTTAATTTTTTTTTAAAGATTTTATTTATTTGACAGAGCGAGATTACAAGTAGGCAGAGGGGCAGGCGGGAAGTAGGCTCCCCACCGAGCAGAGAGCCCGACACGGGGCTCAATCCCAGAACCCTGAGATCATGACCTGAGCCGAAGGCAGAGGCTTAACCCACTGAGCCACCCCGGCACCCCGATCTATGTCTGTTTTTATGCCAGTACTATACTGTTTTAATTCTACATTTTTGTAATATAGATTGAAATCAGGGAGCCTGATGCCTCCAGCTTTGTTCTTCTTTTTCAAAATTGCTTTGCCTGTTCAAGGTCTTTTATGATTCCATGCAAATTTTAGGATTGTTCTATTTCTGTGGAAAATGCCATTGGAATTTTGATAGGGGTTTCATTGACTCTATATTGCTGGGTAGTATGAATATTTTAACAATATTAGTTCTTCGCATCCCTGAGCATGGAATGGCTTTGTGTTTACTTGTGTCGTCTTTAGTTTTTTTTCACTAATATCTTACAGTTTTCAACATACAGGTCTTTCACTTTCTTGATTAAATTTATTACTAGGTATTTTATTTTTTTGATGCAATTGTAAATGGGATTATTTTCTTAATTTCTTTCTGATAGTTTATTATTGTAAAGAAACAACAGATTTCTGTATGCTGATTTTATAATCTATAACTTTACTGAATTTGTGTAGCATTTTTTGGTGGAGTGTTCAGGGTTCTACTTTATATCACATTAACCACAAATAGTAACAGTTTTTTCCCCCCTAAGATCTTTTTTTTTTTTTTTTTTAAGGTTTATATACTTGAGAAAGAGCACAGGAGCAGGGTGAGGGGCAAAGGGAAGGGGAGAGAGAATCTTAAGCAGAGTCCCTGCTGAGTGTGGAGCCCTTCTCTGGGTTCAGTCTCACGACCCTGAGATCGTGACCTGAGCCAAAATCAAGAGTCACTTAACTGACTGAGGACCCAGTGCTCCTTAAAGATTTTATTTTTAAGTAATCTCCAACATCCAACATGGGGCTTGAACTCACAACGTCAAGATCAAAAGTCATGTGCTCTACCGACTGAGCCAATCAAGGGCCCCACAAATAGTGATGGTTTTAGTTTCTAATTTCAGTGTCCTTTCTTTTTCTTCCCTAATTGCTCTGGCTAGGACGTCCAGCACTATGTTGAATAAAAGTGGTGAGAGTAGACATCCTTGTCTCCAGTCTTACAGGAATAGCTTTCAGCTTTCCGCCATTGCGTGCGGCGTGAGCTCTGTGCTTATTTTATGTGTCTTTATTATGTCCAGTTGCTGTTTTATCAGTGCGGTCTCTCTCTCTCCTTTATTGAGAGTTATCATCATAAATGGGTATTCAGTTTTGTCAATTTTTCTTCCTTCATCTGTTGAGATGCTCGTATTTTTTGTGTCCTTCATTTTGTTGATGTGGTGTAGTGTGGAATATAGCACACTGATGTGTAGACGCCAAACCACCCTTGACTCCCGAGGGTAAATCTCACTGATCAGAATGGGTGCTCCTTCTGATGTACTGTTGAGTTCGGTTTGCTCATATTTGAGGATTTTCGCATCTGTGTTCATCAGGGATATTGGCTTGTGATTTTCCTTTTTGTATGGCATCCTTGTTTCGCTTTGGTATCAGGGCAGTGCTGGCCTTGTAAAATGTTTTTCTACGAGTTCTCCCCTCTTCTAGCTTTTGGAAGTGTTTGAAAGGGATTGGTATTGATTCTTCTTTGAATATTTGGTAGAGTTCACCTGTGAAGCTCTGTGGTCCTGGACTTCTGTTTGTGGGGAGGTTTTTGATCACTGATTTCAGCCCCTTCACTAGTAATTAGTCTGTTCAGATTTTCTGTTTTATCATGATTCAGTCTTGGTAGGTTGTATGTTTCTAGGAATTCATCCATTTCTTCTGGGTTGTCTAGTTTGTTGGTGTACAATTACTCACAGTAGTCTCTTGTAGTCCTTTGTATTGCCGTGGTATCACTTTTAATATTTCTTTCATTTCTGGTTTTATTTGAGTTCCCTCTTTTTTTTCTTGGTCAGTCTAGCTCTTTTTTGGTTCCAATTTCATTTATTTCTGCTCTAATCTTTGTTATTTTCTTCCTTCCAGTAACTTGGGGCTTCTTTTGTTCTTTTTATAGTTCCTCAAAGTATGTTAGGTTGTTTGAGACTTTTCTTGTTTCTTGAAGTAGGCTTTTACTGCTTTGAGCTTCTTTCATAGAACTGCTTTTGCTGCAGCCCTTAAATTTTGCTATGATAAATTTCCATGTTCGATTGTCTCAAGGCATTTTTTATTTCTTCTTTGACCTATCAGTCACTCAGGAGTATGTTGTTTAATCTCCATATACTTAGGAGTTTTCCAGCTTCCTTCATGTAATTAATTTCTAGTTTCATATCACTATGGTTGGAAAAGATGCTTGATTTCAATCTTAAATTTATTAAAACATGTTTTGTGACCTAACATATGATCTATCCTGGAAAATGTTCATGTGCACTTAAGAAGAATATGTATTTTGTTGTTTTTGGACGAAGTGTTCTTTATATGTATCTGTTAACTTCATCTGGTCTAACTTGTCAGTGAAGGCCAATGTGCCTGATCAATTTTATCTGGATGACTGATCCATTGATGTAAGCAAGCTGTTTAAGACCTTTGCTATTATTAAATTGATGTCTGTGTCACCTTTAGGCACGTGCACATTAGCTTTACATGTTTATCGATAAGACTGACGTGCTGCCTACTGTGCTAAAAAGGCACTTACATATTTATATATGTAGATGTTCCTATGTCGCAACTCTTACGTCCCCTTGTTGGATTAACCCCTTTACCATTATGTAACACTCTTTTTTGTCTCTTACTACAGTCTTTGTTTTAAAGTTTATTTTGTCTGGTACCAGTATAGATAACTCCATTCTTTTGGTTTCCATTTGTGTGGAAACTTTTTCTGTCCTTTCATTTTAGTTTGTGTGTTCTTACATCAAAAGCATGTTGTAGACAGCATATCGATGAATCTTGTTTGTTTGTTTTTTAACCTATTCAGCTATTCTTTTGATTGAAGAATTTGGTCTATTTACATTTAAAGGAATCATTGTTGGTATGTGCTTATTGCCATTTTGCTTATTTTCTGGATATTTTGTAGTTCTCTGCTACGCTGTTCTCTCACTGTCTTCCTTTGGTGTTTTGATGACCTTTATTTTTTTGTCATTTACTCCAGGTTTTTGCTCTGTGGTTACCATGAGGCATATATATAACAACTCGTATCTGTAACAGTCAGTTTTCAGTTGATAACAACTGTAAGTTTGATCTCATTCCTAAAGCTCAGCACCCCTCCCCCTTAATTTATGTTTTTAATATATTTTATGTCTTTTTATCTTGTCCCTTAACTAATTACTGTAATCATTGTTATTTTTGCTACTTTTGTCTTTTAACCTTCATTCTAGCTTTATAAGTAGTTATTTGACTTACCTTTACTATATCGTTCCAATTTTAGTATATGTGCTGCTGAAGCGAGCCCTTACCTTTACTATATATTTATCTTTACAGTGAGATTTATTCTTTTGTGTGTGTTCTTGTTATTAATTAACACTGTTACTTAAAAGGCTGATTTAATGGTGATGGACTTCTTTAGCTCTTGCTTGTCTGGAAAATTCTCTCGCCTTCTATTCTGAATGATAACTTTGCTGGGTAGGATATTCTTGGTTGGAAGATCAGCATTTTTTGTGTAAGCATTTTCATGCTGTAAAGTAGGGTAGCATTTGAACTGCTGTACAGTTCACAAAGAGTCCTGAATTGAAAACCAAATTATCTCCAAGTTGACATTTTAGATTTTAAAAACTACATCTTTTAAAATATTTTTGTGGCAAAAATGTGCCATTGGTAATTTATAGCTAATTAAATATGGTTCTTTGTTCAGATCTTGAACAAAGATGCTTTAAGAATAGTGACACTGAAAAAATTAAAAAACCTCCAGTCAAGAAATGGGCAGAAGATATGAATAGACATTTCTCCAAAGAGGACATACAAATGGCCAACAGACACATGAAAAAATGCTCAACATCAGTCAACATCAAGGAAATACAGATCAAAACCATGGTGAGATCCCACCTCACACCAGTCAAATGACTAAAATTAACAAGTCAGGAAACGACAGTTGTTGGCGAGGATGCAAAGAAATGGGAAACCTCCTACACTGTTGGTGGGAATGCAAGCTGGTGCAGCTACTGTGGAGAACAGTATGGGAGGTTCCTCAAAAAGTTGAAAATAGAGCTACCCAATGACCCAGTAATTGCACTACTGGGTATTTATCCAAAGGATGCGAACATAGTGATCCGAAGGGACCCCTGCACCCCAGTTTTATAGCAGTGATGTCCACAATAGCCCAAATATGGCAAGAGCCCAGATAATGTCCATCCATAGATGAATAGATAAAGAAGATGAATGGTGCTGTGTACTTACACACAGTGGAATATTACTTAGCCATCAAGAAGAATGAAATCTCATCTTTTGCAACGACATGGATGGAACTAGAAGGTATTATGCTAAGCGAAATATAAGTCAGTCAGGGAAAGACAAAGACTATATGATTTCACTCATGTGGAATTTAAGAAACAAAACAAGAACATAGAGGAAGGGAAGGAGAAATAATAAAAGGTAAAAATAGAGAAGGAGACAAACCATAAGAAACTCATGACTATAGGGAACAAACCGAGGGTTACCGGAGGGGAGGGGGTCGGAGGATAGGGTAACTGGGTGATGGGCATGAAGGAGGGTATGTGATGTGATGAGCACGGAATGCTTTATGCTACTGATAAATCACTAAATTCTACCTTCAAAACTAACAACATCAAAGAGTAGTGACTCTGCCGGTGAGCGTAGTCCACAGTCTACTAGATTACACTGTGGGATCCGGTAGGGCAATCCCCAACTTCTGCCGCAAAGCACCCTGCTCGGTTTGGACTTCCTATGAGATAGTCTTGGTAACATGATCTCTTACCACAGTTGAAAAATATCTGTTCTAACAATTCACTTAACGTCAAAAGGCTCTTTCTGGGCTTCTTGTATTTCGTAATAGAAACTATTTGAAGAATATTACTATATTAGCACTGTCAGTAGATATTTTCATGCTGGCAGTTAGAACCTTCTTGATCTCTAAGTCAAAATGGTGAGAAGAGCCATTTGGATGTGTGTTTGTAAAGGATTTTAACATTTTATTTCATTAAGTCAGTACCTAAACTTTGAAGATTTTGTCGTACAAAACAATTAAGCTATATCCTGCAAAAAGAATTGCCATTTCAGAAATAGAAGTAATTCATCATAAAACTTTTGATATATTTTTGAATAGTACCAAGTTTAACATTCAGAAAATACAATGTTGTAAGTTTTTATTATTCATTCCTTCAAGAAAGACTTGCTGAATGCTTATAAAATGCCAGGCATGCTGTTTGAGGTTCCAGAGTTTCAGAAGTGAACAAAATGTAAAATTATATGCCTATTTTTAGGGGTTCTTGTTCTGGTGATAACTCGTTAGCCAAAATGGTGCGCTCCCCGTTGCTAGAGTTCTGCAGCTCTATGTTCTCACCACCTGGTCATTTCTAGAGGAGCGCCCCGCCAGCCTGCGCCGAGCGTGAGCCGTGGAGGGCAGCGGAGCACCATCCCGTGGCCGGGCCTAATGACACGTGCCACAGATGTCTGTACACACCAGATCTCAGACACTTAGTACAAAGAAAGAATGTAAAATACCACATTGCTAAGCTTTAGTTGAGTACCAGTTCAAATTAAATTATTTTTGATAGGTTAGAATAAACTAATACAGTTCTGTAGTTTCTTTATACTTTTAACGTGGCTTCTAGAAATTTTAAAATGAAATATGTGGCTCCTAGTAGTGACTTGCATTATATTTCTATGGGACAGCTTCCCTCTAAGGCTTACGCTTGTCTTGGTAAAGGAGAGGTTTCGTTTTGCTGGGTCAGAGCTGTTGTTAGGAATGTGTGCGGCTCAGCTGGTCGTTCCGCTGCTGAAACTTGGACACACATGTGAGGTTGAAGTAACGTGATAGAGCCGAGATCTTCCAAAACATCTAATCTTTTCTTTTTTTCCCCCCACATCTCTCCCGTCTGAACCTTGGGGACGTCTCACAAAATAGTACGGTAAGAGAACTGCTCTACTTTATTTCAGGCTCTTGCAGACTTTGTGCGCTGCCAGACTTACGGACAGCAGACCTGGCTCGCTTTGCTTAGCTAGCGGACGCAGCCGCCGTGGCTGGCGGCTCTCCCAGTGGCCCCTTGCTGGCCCTCGTCCACTCTGGGCGCTCGCTCCTGGCAGGACCAGTGCACCGGCTGCTGAGCTGGACCAAACACGCGTTTCCGAACAGGGAAGTGGGAACTCAAGCTTGCGGTAGATAGAAAGGATGAATTCTTAACGTTCTACAGTTGCCTCTTTCGGTAAACTGTTGTTGAGATCATTTTTACCTTTCATGTTCGTTTTAAGAAGCCTGTTTCTCAGTGTTTATCATCACAAGTGTGTGTATATCCCCTAACTTGCTGAGCTCTGTTCACACGTGTCGGCCTCACACTAGAACCTAGAATGCCACCATTTGAGCCAAGTCCCCCAGGGCTACTTGAGGTGTCAGATCTCTGCCATGGTCCTTCTCCTTGGCCCCAGCTGTGGGCAGAGACGCCTTTGTGCCTGGTCATGGAGAAACTCTCCAGGCTCTGTTCCAGCCCCAGCTCTGTGCGCGAGAAGGTAGACGTTGGGACCAATGCGCAGAGCAGAGCTGTGGGATGCACCCTCCCGCTCCAGACCTCCCCAGACCTCTCCAGAGCTCGGGTGGGGGGCTGGGGAGCGGCCACTCTGTGTCCAGTATAAGAAATTACAGTTCCAGCCATGTGAGTCTCCCTCAGATAATATCCAAAGAGGACTCATTAGGCCCCCCAGAACCTCCGAGATTCCTTACACCAGCTGTATCTGATGTATGAGGTCATACCTTGTGTGCTGGCCCGGGAGCTCTGACGCTTTGCATCTCCTTGCGGCCTGGGCCTCCTGCTTCCAGTGAAGCGCGTTAAGTAAGCATTTCAAAATATCCTCCTATTAGGCCAGACGTAATTGTCATTTACTTTTCTTGCATTTCCCTTGTTTCCTACTTCTGAATGGAATTTCGGATTTTACTGACCCCTGATCACTGTTGGTCACTGTTCGAAAAGCACTCAGCAGTCTGAATTTGCCTGAAGTGCCCTGACGGCGGGAGTAGGCCACTGAGGAATGTCTGATAACTAAAAAGGGGCGCTGGCCAACAAGGTGTGGTTTCTTTCATACTTTAAAGAATTGCAAATTGTACATTAATAAAATTTTTATTATATTATATATATTATATTATAAAAAAACTTTTTAGCTTAATGGGAAAAGCCACTGAACTCAGTTCACCTTCAGAACTTAGATCGATTGGATGTTGCTGCTGTTAACATGGTGTCCACGTTAAATGGCGTTAAGGTGACGTCGTTTTTGCTGTCCTGGGACAGCTGCCATCACAGCGTGAAAGCCCATTGAGCCTTCTCTAAACGTAGGTTGTTGCTGTGACTTTGAAGGTACCTTCCAGTCTTAATTTCTTAGTATCCCTGGGGCTCCGGTGGTTTCCGAGCTCTCCGATACAAACGTAGCTCGTGGGGGCGGGGAGGCCACTTCTCCCCTTCGCAGTTGCTTTCTTCGGAGAAGATCTCCAGTCTAGGATCGGCATTAGAAGAGAGTCTGACAGATATCCTAATGGAAATTTGAAACAGAGGTTTTTTGAGATTTAAACATAACATTATCGAGTAGCTGTAAGGAGATTTAAGTGGTGGCCAGCGGGAACTGGGTAAGGAGTTAATCTGATTTAAAGTTCTCTGAGTGGGACAGAGATTACCTAGAGGTAATCTGGAAGCTGGCGGGGGCTTTGGTGGTCAGCCAACTCCTTTCTGATGCGGGGCTCACCCTGGAAGAGCCGCCGAGTCCAGGCAAACCCTGGGACAGTCCGTGGCTGGACGTTAGCCGGCCGTTGACCAGTAAACCTGCACGTGACTGTCAAGTTCCCCGCACAGCGTTCCCCTCATTGTTTAAGGGAAGAAGCCCCGGCTTCTCCTTCTCCTCTCCTCTTCCCACCTCCCCTTATCCTTCTCCTTCTCCTCTCATTTTTGTAGCATTTCTGGGGCCCTGTAGCCAACTGGGGTCTTCCCATTGCTGCCATCAATGACATGAAAAAGTCTCCAGAGATTATCAGTGGGCGGATGACATTTGGTAAGGACACAGATTTGAATCACGGGGAGGACTTTAATACATGGAATTACAGGGTCATAGGCTCCTGGGTGTGCACTTCAGGCTGGAGCTCCGGTGCTGCGGTCTCTCTCGGACGTAACACACGGGGAAGGTGGTCTGCGCGGTGCTGCTTGCGCCTGGGGAGGGAGAAACAGTGCTGTTTGGAAATACTCACCCGGCACGTGTCAAGGTCCTATGTGCCTTTCAGATCTAGTACACCAGCTGCAGGATGTGTCCTCTTGAACTTTATTTGGAAGAAGGGCCTTTAAGGTTATTTGAAATCCTGATATTTGACCTTAAAAATCTCGTGGGGATTGAGCACCAGTTGTTTCAGACAGTGGGCTGGGAGCAGCGCTGGGGGAGCGGAAAAAGCAGCCAGAGCCACAGCCGTTGTCGCAAACGCGTGCCTGAAACGTTTGCAAGTTAGACCCCGTTAGACCCCTGACGGCAGAGTGATTCACGGGGCGCGCCCCCCAGCCGTGGGAGCGTGGGAGCAACAACGTGTGTTGTCTGTGAAAAGTTGTTGCGGAAGAGATTCGTTTTCTGATGACGGCGACTGAGCCGCCGATCTGTGATCACAGCAGCTCGAAGCCTGCTACATTGTGAGTCACGCCTGGCTTTGGTGTCCCGGCAGCCCTCTGTTGCTACTCCTTGACCTTCATGAGATTCGCCTACAAGGTGCAGCCTCGAAACTGGCTTCTGTTCGCCTGCCACGCCACCAACGAGGTAGCGCAGCTCGTCCAGGGAGGCCGCCTCCTCAAGCACGAGTAAGCAGCTCCCGGAAGCCTTGGGGGACCGGCTGTGAGCGCGCGTGTGCAGAGATGCGCGTTAGCAGTTGGGGAACCGGATTCTGAGTAAAACTGTGCCGTTGGGAGGGAAGAAATGCGCTGCCGAATTTAAAACTGACTCTGGTCAGTGAGTGCCGCGCAGGTTAACAGGAGGTGGAACGTTACTGTTCTTATAAAATGGGAAGTTGAAATAAATGTGAAGGTGTCTTCCTAATGCCACCCAAGGTCTCTGAGCCGGGCAGTGACATTTGTTTCTCATTGAATTTTTCTTTGTGTTTATTTCCAGGATGAGTAAAAAGGCCTCAGCCTAACAGCGGGAGAGGAGAAGCCAGGGGTGTGGAGGGACGGCCTTGCCGGCGCCGCCGAGTCACGGTTTCCATCCTCAGAATAGTCTTGCTGAGGAAATAAGCTGAATGCTATTTTTACTAACCCAATTTTTCTAGAAATAGCTGAGAGTCCCTAAAACAACTCTCTGCTGCCTTACACGCCCCGAGTATTCTTCTTCTCTTCATGAAGAGTCAGTGTGATGGTTTTATCTGCAGTAATGCATATAGTACTTGGTAGAATTTACTTAATGAGTAACTGAAGACAGGAAATTAGGATTTTTAGACACCGATGGCTGGCTACAGGCCCTGTCCCTGCCAGCGGTCCAGAGTGTGTCTGGGCTTCCGTGCAGCGTGCCTCCGCAAGTGTTGGAACTTAATGGCAATAAATGATTTAAATACTCATCAAACAAGTATGACTCGGTGTCTTGCTGTGTTGAGAACTGCGAAACTATCATGTCCCTCAAAGACCGTTGTGGGTTAGAGCCTGGAGCTCCAGGGAAGGTGTCCCCAGGGCTGGAGGGCCAGCCTCTAGGACGCGCTGCCCATCGCCCTCGGGGCAAACCCAAGACTGCGTTCCCCAGTGCAGCCCCCACACCTGCCCGAGCAGCTGGCGCGGAACTGAGCCGAGGCCCGGCGCTGGCCATCCAGGTGCTGTGTGCACGGACACCTGGCGGGAGGGGGCCCCGCGACGAACACTACCGTCGTCATCTGTGTGCTCACGGGGCTGTGAGAGCTTCGAGAGTCCCATTACTTCGCCGGGCAGGGTCTGTCGCACCACCGTCTATCCCCTGTGGCAAGGGTGGCCGCGAGCGGAGGCGGCAGGCAGACGTGGGCAGGTGTGCGCCCTCCGGGTCGGTTCTCTCCTGGCACTTCTTTCGTTTTACAGGTGCGACGCTGTTCACAAAGCACTTTCATCTCTCGTTTCATCTCTCTTGTGACCCCTGCACACAGGCCGGAGGGCGGGAGGATGGGTGCTGCCTCCCTTTTGTGGGCGAGGACACTGCCACACAGGCCCTGGCCAGCAGCTGCACCGGGACACCGCGTGCGTCCCTGGTGCCCTCGGGCTCGTGGCCAAGCAGCCGACCTGGGGTGGGGCCGGGGAGAGGCTAGACCGGCTTGGCGGAGGACCTTCGACCCTGACGCAAGTACCGTCGCTTGTGAGAGACCCAGACTGTACAGGGGCGTCGAAGGGACCAGCTGAGACCTTCCTGGCCTGTGCTCATGTCCCCGCTCCCACGCCAGCCAGCGCTGCTTTGGTTTGGGATTCTTCTCTTTGTCAGCGTGGGGAAGAGTCTCCTCTGCCCAGCTGCTGGGGGCGGGGCCTCTTCCCGCCTCTCCGGAGCCTCGGGGACATTAGAACAGGAAGGGCCCCAATGGGCCTCGCCCATACATGTCAGGAGAAAATATGAGGCCCACAAGGTCCCTTCTCTCCAGCGGGCTTCTGGTGTGAGCGGGAAACCTGCAGAGGAGCCCAGACGAGCTCTCGGGAGGAAAGTTCGTGCAGATGCAGAAGTCGGACGAGGATGGAGTGCCCAGAGCCCCGGGGAGCCGAGAAAGGAGCAAGGGGCCCACACCGGACACTGACCTTGTCCCCGGCTCCCTCAGAGCATCCAGAGTTCCCAAGTCCCTGCCTTCTCTGCACAGAGCCGAGGGCTTGCAGGGACAAAGGCGAGGGAGCCGGTGAGCTGAGAAGGCGCGAGGAGGAGAGGGAAGGGTGTACGGAGGGAGCCAGGCACTGAGAAGCTGCGAGGCGTTCCACTGCCGGGCGCGGGTTCCTGGTCTCACCAGCATCAGCACCCGTGTGCGAGTCTGTCCAGAGCAGGGTTCCTGTGCTTTTCGTGTATGACCATTAGCCAAAAGGGCCGTCCCAACAACGGGGTCTTCGGCCCCCAGGTCATGGCCTCGTCGAGAGAAGCACGTGGGGTTAGCTGCACACCTCTCCCTGCACCCAGGACTCTGAGGCCCAGGCCAGCTCCTGCTGTTACGCTTCCCTCCCAGGACCTGGCAAAGGCTGGCTCTCCAGGGCCGTGTGTGATCACAAAGGGAGGCGTCCGCTCTGCACTCGGGGCCATGCCCTCCGCGATGTGCCTGTGCTCTGGTCCCTTCCTGGCCTTAGCCCCCCAGAGGGCAGGCCACAGCGCCACTTAGGCCATGAACACAGGAGCCGGAAGGGCTGGCCCCAGAGGGGACCTCGAATCCACTGCTCGAGGTGGAGGCCGAGGTTGGCTTGAGGCACAACTGGGTTTACCTGGAGAAGCCCAGTAAGACATAGAATGTTCTCTCTACAACCGAGACTCAAAATCGCTTTTGTTTCCAGTAACAAAGACGGTGAGGACACAAGCGCACTGTGTCCAGCTCCCGGCGTGAGGTCGGCACGAGCCGGCGAGGCAGCTCCACGGACATCTCCTTTCTTGTTGTGATAGCCTCGTGGGGCAGAGGTGACCATCATCCAGTGCTTCCTGCACAACATGGCCTGTCGGCCGCAGACAGCGGGAATCCTGGCCCGGGCTGCACGTGGCTATGGTGGCCAGAGGAAACCAGAGAATCAACGGCCCTTTGTTTCCTAATCTGCCTCACCCGGCTCAGCACTGGCTCAGCACTGCCGCAGGTCCCAGGCACCTGGCAGGGGGCAGGCCTGCCTGCTGCGCTCAGTCACTCCCCATCCTTTTACCCCTGCAGCTTGGTTCAGCAGAGGTTTTCTGGATCCTTCTGTACAGGGTGTTTACAGACTAGTGAGGTAGGAAGCACTAGGCCTTAGATGTGAGGTCCCCCCATGTCCCCATGAGGTCACATTACTTAAAAGTCACTTGGTGGCCTTGAAGATGAGCTCCCGTTCCAGCTCTAGAGGGAAGCAAGCGGGGATACCACGTGATGGGAAGCCAAACCCTGGTGACTGGGGCTGGAGCCCTTGGGCCGCGAGAGGAGAGCCGACCATGGTGGGAGGGGTCTGCGCGGGAAGTGGCCATCCTTGTGCCCACTCAGGGACCTCAGCCAGGCTGGCTCACCCGACTTCCGGGTTCAGGCTCGGTTTTGGTGAATGTAACCGGAGTGACAGAAACATTGCACAAGGATGAGCTACTGACAGCTGCATTCCAGAAGCTTTATTAGGAGAGTTCCGATCTGCTTCACCGCAGGGCGGAGCCCCCCACGTCCCGCAGCCCACAGGCCCAGGGCTCCCTGTGAACCTGCCCTCACTGCTCTCCCAACCCTGAAAGCCCGTCTGCCTGCAGCAGACATGACCGTACCAGCCCCCACAGGCCCTTCCCACCGGAACTAGCGGTTCTGGGACCGTGGCGGTCTAATGTTTGTTTCCCAGCCCTGCGCCCCCGCCAGAAGGTGCGGCTCCCCCATCACCAGGGCCACTCACGTCACACACAGACGCAGCCCCACGGGGAAGGCGGGACACACCTGCTCGGTTCTCTCCTCTTCCGCCCCATTGCACAAGCAAGGGATTGCTGCAAAAGCTGTTTCATGTGCAAGAGATTACTGTGGGTTGGTTTTTCTTGCCTTTTTTTCCCCCTGATTTGTTCTTTTTTGAGCATAAATATAGATTCATGAATTTTCATAGATTTAATGCGGTTTTACCAACTTGGGTTATTCTGCTTTTTGTGTTTATTTTTTATAGCTCATTCTCCCCGCCCCCCAACCCGCCAGCCCTAGCTAGAGAAAAAAAATTAATTATATATATTTTTTTCTTAAGATTTTACTTATTAATTTGACAGAGAGAGAGAGAGAGAGCACAAGGAGGGAGAGCTGCAGGGAGAGGGAGAAGCAGGTTCCCTGCTGTGCGGCTCGATCCCAGGACCTGAGATCATGACCTGAGCCAAAGGCAGAGGCTTAACCCTCTGAGGCACCCAGGCCCCCCATTTAATTACATTAAAAAAAATTTTTTTTAAGTGAGCTTTATGCCCTCCATGGGGCTCGAACTCACGACCCTAAGATTAAGAGTCACGTGCTCCACCAACTGAGCCAGCCAGGTGCCTCTTAGAGAAAATATTTTTAAGCACATTGGCTGGTGGCATGAAAAACTGTGGAAGTAAAACATGCATTTGTCAATACTGGAGTAATTAATGTAATTCATTCAATACGCATTGGATAAAGACCTCGTCTTGTTTAAGTAAAAATACAAACAGATACATAGGGAGACGGGACTATAAAGATGTTTACTGAAATCCAGTTAACACTGGTTTGGGTAGTGTGTTTAAGGTGACGTTTACAACTAGAATGAATTATTTTTTAAGATTTTATTTATTTATTTGACAGATCACAAGTAGGCAGAGAGGCAGAAGGAAGCAGTCTCCCTGCGGAGCAGAGAGCCCGATGCGGGACTCGATCCCAGGACCCTGAGACCATGACCTGAGCCGAAGGCAGAGGCTGTAACCCACGGAGCCCCCCAGGCGCCCCTGGAATGAACTTATTTTTAAAGGAAAACAACCTGGGGCGCCGGGGCGGCTCTGTGGGTTTGGCGTCTCACTCTTGGTTTTAGCTCGGGTTGTGGTCTTGGGGCTGCGGGGTTGAGCCCCGCGTCGGGCTCCGCACTCAGCGAGGAGCCCGCTCCAGGCTCGCTCTCCGGTTCCCATCCCTATCCGTGCTCTCTCTCAACCGATGACTTCGGGCTAAACGAGGCAGCTCAGCCTTTTACTGTTTTCATTTCTAATATCGTCACCTAGCTACCCAGTTTGACTTTTAAATCTCGGACGTTTTGTCTTGGGCCCCTTCTGACTTTTCTCCGTCAGTAAACAGGGCGCCCGGCGTTCCCACAGACCGCGCTGTGGACCCCACACCGAGGCTGGCACTGCAGAAATTCGAACAGTCCTCTCTAGGGACTCGCTCCTGACTATGCCAGTCTGTGCTTCACTTGGCTCGGGGACGTTCTCGGGAGATGTGTCTCCAAGGGATCTTCACATCCCACAGGGAAGCGAAGGCGACTTAGGGAAAAGTAAACTCTAGGGTTTTGTCTGAAATTTCCCGCTTACTCAGAAGTCAAAACGCTTTATTCATATCTTTTGTAGCACAGTTAAATACCCTTGGAGTATAGTGATCATAGTTATGTACCTGCCGCCTTTTAGGGACCCTAGTTGTTTACTTAAAAATACAGACAAAAAGGGACGCCTGGGGGGCTCAGTCGGTTAAGGCCTCCGCCTTCGGCTCCCGTCACGATCCCGGGGTCCTGGGGTCGAGCCGTGCATGGAGCTCCCTGCTCAGTGGGTGGTCTGCTTCTCCCTCTGCCTCTTCCCCTGCTTGTTCTCTCTCTCTCTCTCAAATAAATAAATAAAACCTCAAAAAGAAAGAAAAAAATACAGATGAAGAAATCCAAGGCCAAATGTGCTTAGTTTGTCTCAGCTGTCACTTCCAGTCGGCGCACGGGAGACGAGCTCGGCACAGTCAGCTGCGAGGGACTGGGAGCAGGGGACCACAGTGGAAAAGACTGCAGCCCCGAGTACCTCCACAGTCTCACTTTTACGAGGTAGAAACAACAGCCAACAGAGGAACCGATGAAGGTCAAACCTGAGTCACATGTCTTGTGGACAAACAAGGAAGAAGATAAAGTTTATAGTCAACCAAGTACATTCAAAGGACTCATCTAACTAACAACGGGCGCTTCTGGGAAGAGAAAGGAGCGATAATGGAAAAGGGAAGCAGGCGGTGTTTCGTTCCACCCTGAGTGACTGGGCGTTCGCAGCTGCCCCGCTTCTCGGTCGTATGTCGTCCTTCTCCCCAAAGACCTGTTGCCAGTGTATGTTTCTCATTAAAGGCCGTATCTAAATGTGCTTGGTAACTAGTAAAACCCTCCAGGGATTATAGTTTAAGTAACACGTCGTTCCGAGGGGAGGAGCGCTCAGCGACAGCACTTTCAGCCGGACTGAGCTGGGAGCTGGGGGAGGGTGGCGCGGGGCGGCTGGAAGGCTCGTGCGAGCTCCCCCGGGAGAAATCTCCCGAGCACAGGGCCGAGCGCGCTGCAGCCGGCCCGGGAGCCCCTTCCTGGCCACGTGTCCCCACGCTTCGCGTTCAACAGCGAAAGTGGCACGAGGTACACACAGTAACAGACGAGCTCAACGGTGTTTGTAAAACAGCCTGGAAAATTCTGGACCCGTGAGGGAGAACTTGGCTAATTTTATTGAAAACTAAAAAGTCTTCCTTTTCCTCTAGAAAGGAGAGTCTGACAAGCCCTCAAAGGAAGGGTCTGGTTTTCGGTGTCGGTGTCAGCTGTCCCAGGTGAGACGTGACGTCGCGGGTGGATCTGGGTCACTCGGCTGACTGGTCCGGGGAGGACGGGGGAGACGCCCGGCTCCCCAGGACATCCGCAGGGGAACATGTGTCATAAGCCCAGCCCAGAGGGGTTAAGCAGCCCTTAGGGATTTTAGGAAGTTCCCAAACTCCATTTGTTTCTCTCTCTTTTTTTTAAGATTTTATTTATTTATTTGACAGACAGAGAGATCACATGTAGGCAGAGAGGCAGGCAGAGAGAGAGGAGGAAGCAGGTTCCCTGCTGAGCAGAGAGCCCGATGCGGGGCTCGATCCCAGGACCTGAGCTGAAGGCAGAGGCTTAACCCACTGAGCCACCCAGGTGCCCCTGTTTCTCTTTTTTAATTTAAATTCAAGCGAATTAGCACAGAGTGTTCTCTTGTTTTCAGGAGCGTCCCACTCCCTGTTGGGCTCTGGCTCCCAGCACACCTCCCTGGGGCCAGTCGGGCTTCCGGGTGGACGTGACCGTCCCAGGAGGCCGGCTCCTGCAGGACAGCTGCCCGGCTGGCCCGGCGGCTCCCACCGCTGAGAACCAGGCTCGCAGCGGCTGCAGGAGGCCAGGCTCCCCAGGGCTGGCAGCTTGCCCATCCGTCCTGGCCCACACCGCGGGGGCGCGCGGGTCCTGGAAGCCCCATCTCAGAGCTCTTCCCGTTCTGCAAGGACCTAGTAACCTGCGGTAAATTCCTCTTCTGCCCACACGGGTCAGAGTACATTCCCTTAGCTGTGAAGGACTCTAACCGACCTTGCACAGGAACACGACTTGGAAATCCTCGTGTCCCCAGTTCCTGATGAGAAATCAGTGGAGGGCCCTGCCCATCTGGAAATAGCTCTGACGATTATTAGGAAGCAGCGTCTTCCTGGGGAAGACCAGAGGAGCTGGCCCGGAGGCTGCGACCCAAGCCTCGGGCTCTCCAAGCACTCAAAAATTCAAACGTCCTGGACACAGAGGTGTAAGACCCAAGCAGCTTGTGCTGGCCAGGTAAGTGCATGTTGACCTTTGACTACAGTCAAAGTCTGAGTGAGCTTCCAGCAGGAATCACCGAACATGGATGGGGGCGGGGTGGGGGAGAGGAGGAGGGAGGGAGGGAGAGCAGTGGTTCAAGCGTGAAGAAGCCCCACAAAGCCAGACAGGGACAAGGGAAAACCACAGGTAGGAGCACTACAGCAAGACCGAAGAAGAGCAAATGCAGAAAGAAAATTCTAAAAGATTCCAGAGAAAAAGAATATGTCACCTATAAATAGATTGACCAGACGAGCTAGAAATAAATAAACCAGGTGGCTTAGTTCCGCCACTACCTCGCTGGTTAACACCCACTGCCCAAGCTTAATGGTCAGTAGAGCCCCCTTCCCTCTCAGAAGTCTCCTGACCGAACCACAAATTACTTCTTCGCCTGCCTACCAAGGCATGAAAGATAGATCAGACGTTTCAATAGCAAAATGGTAGGCGAGGACAATGGTGTAATGTTTCTAATGTGTTAAGAGAACTCTGAATGTTAAAAATGTATTCAGATTGTCGCTCATATAAAGCCCCGAAAGTTTGCCACACGTTGGAAATGCTCTTGGAGGAAGAACTGGGGTAAGAAAAGAAACAGATCCTGGAGACTGTTAACGAGTCGTGGAATTGAGGGAGATGAAATACCAGTGGAAAGTCCGTTACAGGATCAGAACAGGAACCAGACTGTGCGCACAGCAGTGGCGCCGTGGACAGACAACCCGGGGCGGGGGCGGGGGCGTCGGGGCAGCTTCCTCTACCCCCGCAGCCCAGCGACGGCAGAGGGTCGGCTCCTGCCCCCGGCGGCTGTGCGAGCTCGCGAGCGGACCTCCGTCAGCCCCGCTGTCCGGTGAGACCGCGGCCCTGCCCCCCACCGGACTGCAGCCTGAGGACACCCCTGCGGGGGGACCCTGAGCCGGTGACCCAGCCAAGCCGCGCACAGACTGCGGCCCCACAGATGCCGTGAGGATGGCCGATTGCAGCTGGAGGCGGTCACACGAGGAGGCAGTGCGTGACCCGCCGGTACACAACTTGTAACCCCAACGATTAAAAACCCGAGTCTGTGCGGGCAGTAGCTGGCTTGCCGCAGCGTCGCTTCCTACCGAACAGTTACAGAAAGAGCCTGAGCAGCCGCCGAGAAAACCGTGCAACACGGCGGGGCGTCGCGCCGTCGTAACGGAGAGAGCCAGCTCGGGGCCGCCAGGAACTGAGGCGGACGGACGGCAGAGGACGGACCGCAGACTCTACCAAGTGGACACAGCACACAGACCAGCCTCGCTAGGAAGGAAGGGGTGAGGCAAGAACCCGTATCTGATCTTTCGTGCAAAAGCCCCCAGGAAGCGCAAACCAGGAATTAATGCGTCGCCTGCTTGCAGGGGTGGGTGGGGACAGGGAGTGGGGAGGGAATGGAGGAAGAGCGTCCGCCTGTGTTTGGGTATGTGATTCGCAAAAAAATCCTGCCAAAAATAAATTCTTAAAACGAGCCGGGCTGTGGGGGATCCCCAGTGGAATGCGGCGGCAGGAAGGGCCCCCGCCGGTGTTCTGAGTGAAGACGGGCCTGCAGAAGCCTGGGGGGAAACGTAACTGACCCGGATCGCTTTGGAGTATCCACTGCTCGTTGTGAAGCCGGAGGAAGAGACCTCACGCAGACGCCATACTCATTGGGCAGTGTGTTTTCCACCACCCTGCCGGCGAGGAGTTCTGAAACTGTGTTGGGTTTATCTAGGACCCAGCAAATACGTACCTGTACCGTGGAGGACCAGAGCCGGGTTTCTGGCTCAGAAAAAGACGATACACGGGGCAAAGCGGGCATCTAAGACTGAACTCGTGACGGTGTATACTTGAAATTCCCCCAGCTCTACCCGCTCGCTGGGCCGGATACCCGCTTACAAGCATGAATTTCCCAGAAGAGGAACCGGGGCTCCCTGGGAAATGGTGGACTCCAGGTGGGGTGCGGGAAACACGGCATGAGTCTGGCCCACTCTGCGGTGCCAGAAATGAAGTATTCAAACGACGCGGGCGTGCGGAACACAGGAGCCGGCTTGGAGCGCCCCAGTCACGGGCACACTGAAGCAACGGACGCTGACAGCAGCCACAAACTCGGAGGAAGGTAAGTACCCGGAGGTCTGTAGTCCTACAACCGAATCACCCAATGAATGAAGGAATGAATGAACACACGCACGTGCACATACGCGCGCGTGCGCACGTGCACTCGTGGGGACCATGGGGCCGCTCCGCCTATGATAGAATGCCGCAAGACACACGGGACACATGATGGAAATTCCCCCTCGGCCAACAGCACGGGGACACTGGGTGCAGCCCGAGCCATCGCTGGTGCTGAACTCAGAGGCTGGAAGCGTAAGGAGACATGACAGTTGCCGTGTCAACTTGTCTCTGCCAGGTGCACATCAATGCCACTGGAGCAGCAATGCCACCGTGAAGGAATCTGGCGGCCGGCACCCTGCCCAGGGCATCCAAGTCAGCAGTATCTGTAATGAGATGCAGGTGCACCAGGCCCCTCCTGGTAGGACGCACGAAGATTCTCACAACCTCAGGGCGCCTGGGGGGCTCAGTGGGTTAAGCCTCTGCCTTCGGCTCAGGTCGTGAGCCAGGGGTCCTGGGATCGAGCCCCGCATCGGGCTCCTTGCTCAGCGTGGAGTCAGCTTCTCCTTCTGCCCCTTCCCCCACCCCAGTCCTGTACCCATGTGCTCGCTTGATCTCTGATAAATAAAAATCTGAAACAAGACAAAACAAAAAAAAACCAGGCTAATGACTTCACTCTAATCATGAGGAAATATCAGATTAACCCCAGAGCCAAGAACATTTACGAAATAAGGGAGCACTAATCTTCCAAAGTGTTAAGGTTACGAAAAATAAAGGCAGTAGAGCGGCCGCGGGCTGGAGACCCGCCACCAAACACGAGGCGGTAGTGGACGCTGCCCTGGAGAGCAGCACGCCGGCGGGAAGGTGCAGGAGCGGAATAAGGTCTGCAGGTTCGTGAACTCACTGCACCGGCCCCGACCTGCCGGTTTCCATCCCAGTGGTCTGGTTGTGTAAGATGTCAACATTAGGAAATTAGGGGAAGGGTAGAAGCAACTCTACTTACATTTGCAACAATTCTGCGAGTTTGCGATTATTTTGAAAGGAGACATCTCTCGGGGCAAAGACCAGCTGCTGCAAACGTGATGACATGATGCCGGCTAGTGTCTACGGAGCACGGAAGACGCTCCAAGCGCCACCTAACCCACCACCTAACCCCTAAGCACCACCGTGGGTCTCATTCCCAGTCACGTGAAAGGACAAATTCGGATGCGGTCATTGCCACCGCCATGCTAGCTAAGACGCTCGTCTCCTTCCGCCTGGCGTTCCCAGCCAGAACTCGGAGGACACACACACAGCCAGCCAGGGCACATAGTGGTCATCCTGTAGGCAGCCAGGACTGAGCAGTCCTTCCAGAAAGCCCTGGACACGAAGTTCACTTCCCAGGGGTGGCCCTCGACTTTTTGCTCTTTTTCCTGTTCCAGAGACACGTGTGGGCTGCTCCATGGCAGAACTGCAATGGTCAAGGCCAAAAGTAAGAAAGGAGATGGAAGCTCCTGAACATGGGAGAAAGGGAAAGAGACAGAGAGGGAGGGAGGGAGAGGAAGAAAAAGAGGGGGCATCTGGGTGGCTCAGATGGTTAATCGTTTGCCTCTGGTCCAGCTCAGGTCATGATCCCAAGGTCCTGGGATCGCCCGCATCAGGCTCCCTGCACAGCGGGGAGCCTGCTTCTCCCTCTGCCTCTGCTGCTCCCTCTGCTTGTGCTCTCTCTCTCTCTGTCAAATAAATAAAATCTTAAATAAAAAAAAGAAGAAGGAAAAGAAGAAGAGAAAGGAAGAGGGAAAGAGGGAGGGAGTAGGGGAGGGATGAGGGACAGAAGCAGAAAATGTTCACTGTAGCCCAGAAGGCTGACCTACAGCCTGCAGGGTTCGAGAAGGACGAAATTCCTGCTGGTTGCTCCATCCTTAAAGGGTCCCATGACTGCCCACAAATCACCAACAGTTAATACCCAAGCAGTAGAGAAATCCCGCGGAAGTAGTCTTACACGTACAAATGTGAAGACGCTCCCGACCTGATACCCCCGCAGGGCCGGGCTCTGGGAAGCACCAGCGTCACACAGCAGAGGGGCCGCTCTCTGTGCCCCGGGCCTGTCCCCGGCTTCTCAAACCAGCTTACTAGGTTGCACCTTGAAAAGCATCTCAAGAATTCTTTCCTGACCCCTCGTCAGAAGGAAGGGGGCAGGGAGATAAGCTCTGTGCCATCCACCTGCGTGCACAGGTCACTTTGGTCAGCTGAGGTCTCTCAGGGACGCAGTCACTGGGCTGCGTGGGAAGGGACGCAGCGAGCCGTAGGCAGCACCTGGACGGGACCCGAACTGCGAACACTTGCCTCCAGAATGCCTGGGGTCCCCCGGGGGAGAGATTTGCACCCCCCCGCCCCGCCCCGACTATTTTATGGCCACATTACGCCCCCTTGTGGCCTCACGAGATTTGAGCACTGCGGTCGCGAGTGATACATTGGGATTCGGGTTGGGCTAATATTTGTTGTAAGAAATATAAAATATTAAAAAAATTAAAAATAAAAATATAAAAAACACCTTCCCAAACACATACACCCGCCGTATTGGAACACGCTCTCACTGCTACGGCGCACGCGCGAGCCCAGGACAAAGGGCCGACGGGCGCGTTCTGGGCCAAGGCCCACCAGAGGGCTTGGATTGCACAACCTGCACATTTCGTGACCAGCCCCTCTGCTAGTGACCCTTGCAAAAACAAAAGTCTACCCCCAACTGACCTCCACCTCCGTAAATATATCCAAGTAGCTGGCGAGAACAGGAGGCTTTTCCCAGTGGGGAGGATGCCTGGGAGCCCGTCCTCACCACCTCCCAGCAGCCCACCAGGGTGAGTTCTGGGCACCAAGAGTTTGTCGATTTGGGTGTCGTTTTCTGCATTCTTGCCCGGATAAAAGACGGCCAGAAAACAATAAAACAAAACAAAAGGGGCGCCTGGGTGGCTCAGTGGGTTAAAGCCTCTGCCTTCGGCTCAGGTCAGGATCCAGGGTCCTGGGATGGAGCCCCACATCACATGGCATCGCATCGGGCTCTCTGCTCAGCGGGGAGCCTGCTTCCCCCTCCCCCTCTGCCCCTCTCAGTGCTTGAGCGCTCTCCGCCCCTACTGTTCATCAAATAAATAAATATAATCTTTAAAAAAAAAAAACAGAAGAGGAAAGACAGTATAATTTCTAAGTAAACTAGTATTTTAAAAATATTTTATTTATTTATTTGAAAGCGAGTGAGAGAAAGAATGCAAGCATAAGTGGGAAAGAGAGGGAGGAAGAGAAGCACACACCCCCCCACCCCGAGCAGGGAGCCCAATGCGGGATTTGATCCCAGGACTCTGGGGTCATGACCTGAGCCAAAGGCAGGTCTGACCAAGCCACCCAGGTGTCCCCTCTGTGTGAACTTTTAAATATGTGGGGCTGTTTGGTTTGGTTTGGTTTTTTAGAGAGAGAGAGAACGGAGGGTAGCGGGGAGGAAGAGAGAATCTGAAGCAGGCTCCACACCCAGTGCCGAGCCTGACTCAGGGCTCGATCTCACGACCCTGAGATCATGACCTGAGCCCAAATCAAGAGACAGATGCTCAACTGACTAAACGCCCCCCTCCCCAGGCATCCCTAAGTGAACTTTTAGAGTCATAACTTTTGTTCACTCATTCATGAAAAAAATATTAATGGAGAATCTACTATTTTACGTGATTATCCTGCACTTCGGGGATATATGGAGACAGAACAAACAAACAACCCAGGATAATAAAGATCTGGCACCTGAATCTGAGAACTTATCCTGCAGGGAGACACTCATCCTTCTCACTGGGAAAACGTGCTGTGCCAAGGTCACAGATACAGCAGCATGGCTTTATTACCGAGGGACAATTACAAGCCCAAACTCTGATCTTGGGAAAACCACGTCAAGGGCTGAACGACCTTGAACCAAACTCCCCTACAGCCGTTGGAAGAGCAAGCCCTACATAATGCTACCCACCAACTTCAGGGCAAGCTGGCTAGCCCACGAACCGGGTGACCTCACCAGGTGTGCTCCAGTTGCGGAGCTTCTGGAGGGCTCACTGACGGGCTGGTTAGAAAACTGGGGCGCACAGCTCTCAGATGACACTGCCTCTTGCGATAATTGTCACAAGCCAAGCCATCAGTATTTGCAGAAATATGAAACTCACATCAGCACCAAGAACTCACGGTTTTCCATTGAACTTTTTAGGAACTTTCATCAGCATCCATTACCCCGACTTCACTTAACCACGTTCCGTACGCAGCAGAAGGAAAGTCCCTGTTGGAAGTTCTACAAAATACATCCACAGCTCCAGTGATGGGAAAGCAAAGCAGACTTGATCACTGTGGCAGATTTCAGTCTATCTTTTGACACTCAAATATGGTTTGTTCTGGAGGGAAGATGGCGCCCAACGAGGTCAGCAAATGTAAGAGTCCTAACTGCAGAGCAAGACCCCAATCCATGCATCTCGCATATGAATATTCTTTGCTACCACACAAAACTGTTCTTTCCTCCCCCCCCCCCCCGTGATGATCTAAACAGTTTGTTTAGCACAAAATTGCAGTTCATTTTCCTATCCAGAGAATAGAATTTCCAGAAAATGCCATCAATGAAAAAGTGCATGTAGTCATGTTTTTTTGCCTAAGGAGAGACATGAAGTCAAGACACAAAGCCATCTGCACAGGATCACAGCCAGTAAGCGGCCACGCTGGAGGACAAGTAATGGTTTATCCAGACAAACAACGCTCGAACCCATCATTCACTGATGGGGCTCGTGATGCGTAGCAGGTGCCGTTCTAAGACCCCCACTTGTGTAATCGCATTTAATCCTCACGACACCCTATGATGTCCGTTCTATTATGATTCCCAATTTACTGAGAAGAAAACAGAGACAAGCGTGAAGTGAACTGGTCGTGCTAACTCAGAGTCCGCATTCAAGCACAGACAGCCCTCGACATTGAGACAAGCTGTCGCCAAGCTGTCCCTAAAGGCAATTCCTGGTCATCAGCCAAGTCAGCCTCCAGGAAGTGCAGGTTGCTAAGCTTTCTGGCTACGCAGCCGTGCGGGCCTCCCCGACCCCCGCCCCACCCCGAGTCTCGGCTGTTCCTGACCTGGTGCAGCTCCCAACACTGGCCTCTCAGTGGGCTGCACACAGGAGCTCACCTGTGCTCGGTCCCTGGGCTGACCCCTCTCTCACGTAACCCTGGATGGGCCCCCTGAGTACTGGTTGAGTCCCTCTCTGGGACCTCCCCGAGGCAGCTCCCAGCCCAGGATGGGCGGGCACAGAGAGGAGGGCGCTCTGTAGGCTCGAAGACTTCAAGGAGGCTACTTGGATTCTTGGGTCCCTCTGCCCACCCTGCCCCCGTCATTTCCCCCACGTGTCGGTCCTATTTCCTGCACGCAGCCACCGGCTGTGTTTCCCGTGGAAGCCAGCTGGGGCAGGCTGCAAGGACCAGACCTGTGTGTAGGGGGGACCCACACAGGTGTGAAGGCTGAGGGGCCATCGCCTGCCCCTCACTGGCCACGAGGGGCCTGGCACGGGACGTGGGTGAGGGCAGAGAAGCCAGGCCGAGGAGAGGCAAGGACATTTTTGCTGCTAAGAGGGATGTGGCTTGGGCTCTGCAGAGACAGTTGAGATGGAGGAAAGAAGCAGGAAATCAATAAGTTTTGACAGGGAAATCTCTGAAATTTGACAGGAAATTCTTGTTTCCGTATAAGAACCCACTTCCTGAATGAGACGGCCTTGGAATCGCCCTCTCTGTGAGCCTCCGTGGAGACGCCAGGGGACACTCCTGTCTGGACACTCTCCCGGGCATATTCCCCCCTGAGGGTCCTGCGAGCGGGAGGCTGTCCTGCATGAGGCCGACCAGGGGCCCAAGACTCTGCATTTCCCACCGGCCTGCAGGTGCTGCTGGGCTGCCCTCGGGGACCACAGTTTAAGTCGAGAGGGTCTGATGGGGGAAGTTAGAGTCCGCTGTATGCCATCGCGCTTTTGTTCATCTCTATTACATCTTATTACAAAAACGATTTGGAAGTCTCTGAGGATATAGCGGCATGTTTTCCTCCGGCCATACCATCAAGTACACAGTAAACGCGTTTATCCGCTGATGCCTTGAGGGCAAGAGGGTGTCGTTTTAACTAGACTGTGACTTAGTGGTCTGACGCACACCTTTCTCCTACAGACCGCCTCCTGGTCGTTGGCATAACTATCAGGGAGACGCGCTCCATTCCTGTGTGCAAAACTTGTTTATCCGCCGGCTCAGTAATTCCAAGCGTCCGACGTGGAAGCAGGACTTGTCTTCAGGGACTAGCGAAGGAGCTTCAGGAAGGCTTGGAAAGGACGTGACCACACGGTGACCGGAGCTCCATGTCCTCCACACATGACCGCAGTGAGGACGCTACGGCCGACAACACGGCTCTTGTCAGAAAGGCACAGCAGGGAGCAGAGTTCCGTGCTTGGGGTAACGGCCTCCCCTGCCGCCTTCCAGGACACCGGATCTGGGGAAGGCACTTTCTCTCAGGGAGCATCGAGGTGCAAAAACTTCTCTCTTGGAAAGACACAATGCCCGATAGCCACTGAAAAGTTACCTCTGTGTCTTTTTAAATTTTATTTTTATTTTTAAATTTTTAAAGATTTTACTTATTTATTTGACAGACAGAGATCACAAGTAGGCAGAGAGACAGGCAGAGAGAGAGGAGGAAGCAGGTTCCCCGCTGAGCAGAGAGCCCGATGCGGGGCTTGATCCCAGGACCCTGGGATCATGACCTGAGCCGAAGGCAGAGGCTTTAACCCACTGAGCCACCCAGGCACCCCTGTGTCTTTTTTTAAAGTAATAACACTTACGGGCCAAATTTAGGGGCAGGGTATTTTCTACAAAATGCAGATCCCCAGGGAAACACATCCCTCACTCACCATTTGGTGACTTACACAGCTCAGCCAACCAGAACTGAATGTCAAGGTGAACAGGGCTTTGCTGAGCGTAGTTTACGCGCGCAGCCAAGATTCTGGATCTTGTCTGTGGTCATGGGTGATGTCCCACGAGCACCCATGGCAGAGGAAATGCCTGGTGTAGTCGGGCTATTCGAATACTCCTGTGTCCTCTGAAGTGAGAGCGACGGAACCAGGCTCTGGTGGCCCACGGGAGACTGGCCGCCTTGCTTGTCTTAGACAAAGGACCTCGCAGGATCTCACTGCCCACCCACCCCGCCCTCCACTCATGGCTCCTCTCCTTTGTGCAGACATCTCTTCTGCCCACATGCTTCCTGGGTGGTTTCCTGCCCCATGGCAGATGTCCCCCGAATTGCCATCACAGTCCCTCTGCACACCATGCTCCGTGTCCGCCCCCAGAGCCCCCTCCTCTGCCACCCTCTCTACACGCCATCAAAGCCTGTGGATCCCACTTTTAGTCTGCTGGCTGTTCACGCTGCCCATCCCCACACTGTCCTTGTCGAAGGCACCGTGTCCCTCCCCCTCTGGCCCACCATGCAGACCCTAAGAGATGGTATACATCCACGCCGGCCCTCTGAGACTTTCCAAGCATGACTGAATGAGCTAGCTAGCTTGCTTTCTTGCTTTCTTTTTTTCTCTTTCTTTTAAAGATTTTATTTGTCAGAAAGAGAGGGAGCACGAGTGGGAGGAGCAGAGGGAGAGGGAGAAGCAGGCTCCCCATTGAGCAAGAAGCCCGCTGTAGGACTTGATCCCAGGACCCTGGGATCCTGACCTGAGCAAAGGGCGGATGCTTAACTGACTGGGGCCCCCATGGGTCCTGAGTGAGTGAGCTTTCTAAAAACCACAAACCTGATGTTCATGTTCACATTCGATGTGACAAGTTCAGCGGCTTCCCTTCTTGCAGAGGTGGCATCCCAGATCCTTAACAAGGTTGCTGAATGTTTATGTCCCTCCAAGCTTCGGACATCGAAGCCCTAATCCCCAGTGCGATAGTATTAGGAGGGGGCTTCCGGGGGAGATGAGGGTAGATTAGGTCACGAGAGTGGTGTCCTCATGGTGGAATTAATGTCTTTAAAAAAAGACAGAGACACCAGAACTTCCTTTCTGCCCAGCACGTGAGGACACCGGGAGGAGGTGACCGTCCATAAGCCAGGAAATGGGCCCTCACCAGACACTACTCAGCGGCGCCTTGGTCTTGGACTTCCAGCCTGCAGAGCCGTGGAACAGAAATTTCCGTAAGCTGCACGGTCAGTATTTGTTGTGAGAGCCCGAACCGACCAGGGCAGCGTCTTCAAGGCTTCTCCAGTCAGCTCCTTCCCACCTCCCCGAACTCGCTTCTGCCTCTTGTATGGCTCACGCCAACCAAACAACATTCACTCACCACTTTCTTCCTGTTTCAATCATGCTAAGTTCCTTCCCAGCTCAAGGCCTTGTGAGCGGTTCCCTCCTCCTGGAGTCCCTCTCCGCAGTCTGTGCCCACTTATTCCTGAGGTCTCGGTGGCCTCTCCTGCTCATGGAGACCAGCAGAGCTCCTAGGAGCGGCTCTTGCAGAAGCCTGCATGGCCTTACAGAGCCCAGCTCCCAAATGCAACTAACTCCGTAGCATATCATTATTTTTTTAAATTAATACACCACTGGGGGAGCAGTTTTAGGCTTCCTAGAAAATGGACAGAAAATAGACTTCCTATATATTACCTCCCCCCTCCCTTTTCCCCTACTATTAAATCTTGCTTGGGGCTTGTTAGTGTTTGTTACAATTGATGAGTCAACTGATACATTGTTGCTAACTGAAGTCCATCTTCTACCCCAGGGCTCCTTCCTTGCCTTGTACATTCTGCGGGTTTTGATAGAAGTTTGTCGACATGTATCACCCAAGTCAGTGTCCTACAGAACAGTTTCACTGCCCTAAAGCTCCCTTGTGCTCCACTCTGGTCACCCCTCTCCCCAGCCCCTGGCAAACACCGATCTTCTCGCTGTCTCTGTAGTTTTACCTCTTTCAAATGTCATGTGGTTGGAATCATACAGGACGTAGCCTTTTCAGATTGGCTTCTTGCACTTAGGAATGTGCATTTAAGTTTTCTCTGTGTCTTTTCATGGCTTGATAGCTTACTTCTTTTTAGGACTGAGTAATATTGTGTGGCCTGGCAGTACCACACTTTGTTGACCCATTATAATGACCTCTTAAAGCCTCTTCTCTTTCAGCTGGCTCCATCACTGGGCAGGCACAGGACTTCTGTCACTCGTCCTTGAACCTGTGCTGCCGACCCAGGGAGCATGACCACATGGGACATACTCAAGGGATAATTGCTCAGTAGTTAACATCTAGATTTATTTTCTCCCCTCTAGTCAACCCGAGATGTCATATGGAAGCAATTTATACCTCAGAATCTTTATCATGCTCTAGTTATTGTCACTCATTTATTCATTAGAGGAACCCACACTGAGCTTCCATCCAGCGCCGGGCTCTCGGCCACGGGATGGGGACTGGACACGCACTAGGCCATCCAGGGGAGCAGCTGACCGGGGACAGGCATCAGCAGAGTGACTAGCGGTGAGTCGGCGCAGGACGGACAGAGCAGCTAGGAGGCCAGGGGGAGGGGCACATGGCCATGCCTTGGGAAGTCCGGGAAGGCTCTCCAAGGACACCACGGGTCAAGTGAGAACCGGCCAAGAGAAGAAGCTTGGAGGAGCTGGGGGTGGGGGACAAGGCGTTTTGGGGAAGTAAGATTTCAGGCAAGGAGAACTGAGTAGAGAAAGGCTTGGAGGTGGGGCACAGATGTCACAGACTCTGAGCAGGGTGGTTTGGCTAACCGTGTGAGTTTCTGAGTGTGTTTATACAGTGTGTGTGTGTATGCACGTACGCACGTGTGCACACGCATGTTTTGTGCAGAGAAGGTGGTCATGCATGAAGCTGGAAAGAGGACTGACCTGTTCTGTATATTATGCTAACTTACTTTGTCCTTTACGATTATCACTGTGCCCTTTATTCTAAAAACATGGGGGGAGTTGAAGGTTTTTAAGCAGAGGAATGAGTGGGACAGATTTGACCTCCATGTCAAAAAATTAAGAAATAAATAAAAAAATTAAAGGGTCTCCCCAGCCAGTGCATGGAGAGTGGCTGTGGGTGGGGCCAGACCAGATGTAAGGATGCAGGGCCACCACCTGCCGTACCTTGTGTCTCCTAGGTTGCGGGCCTCAAGCCTTGGCACTTACTGGCTTCCGTGTCTGCCTTCCCTTCAGGCCGTCATGCAACAACTCAGGATTCCTGCTCACTCAGTGGCAGTGAGTAACTGGCCACCTCCCTCCTGTTGCCTTCCCGGCAGCGGTGGTCAGCGCAGCTCACGCTGTTTCCGCGGGGATGTCAGGAGCAGAACCAGGAAATGCAACAGGAAGAATTAAGGTCTTTTTGGAAAAACAGGAAGCATGATTAGAACTTAGGCTGTTTTTCCCAAGGCCTGTCTCGTCTCTTCTCTGCTCAGTTGTATAACCTCTAAGCAACTACTAGAATCTCTGTTTTCTCACCCACACCTTGGCCAGCAGTCCTGCTGCCTCAGCTCAGGCCCACCTGGCTCCCCTCTGACCCGGACCCCTTCTGCCGTGAAGCTCTCAGGGAACTCTGGCCACATACCTGCTCGCTGGTAACTGATTTGTTCCTTCACACAGCAGGGGAGGGGAGGCAGTGCTCAGTCCTTAAGGAAGATACGATGTTACTAGTTGTATCAAGATTTGCTACCATGTCCAGAGAAGTGATTGAGACAAGCTCAAGAGAAAGAGTTAAGAGACCAAAGATTAAACATTATGCCGTCTATCCAAACTTGGGGATCCTGCACTCTTTCCAAGGTACTTCTAACTGCTCAATTTCAAGTGTCATTTATTACCTGAACCCTGAAGAGTGGGGGACACATTTGATACTTCCTACCAAGTGCTATATGAAAGCTTAGAGATGCGAAGAGGACATTTTAAAGGTTCTATAGTCTCTTCTTTCAAAATGCTGGAAATGCTGCCACTGGGGAAGGGGCCCACATCCCTGTATGATGCTTCTCTCCTAAGAACTCATCTGGGAACCAAGCCTCATTCACCAAAAATGGGAATAAGGGGTGGTGATTTGTGCACGGGGTCCTTCGGAGGCAGAGTTCCTGGCATGGAATGGAGAGTCCCATCTGGAGGGTGGGCTGGGCTTGTAGAAAAGACCAGTTTCCAGCTCTCATGGCCCACTCCCCCAGCAGGGAGACCTCTGTCACGCTGACCCAGGCTCTCCTCTCTGGCCTGGTCTTTATCTCATTTACTCTTGCTTTCCTGATGTTAGGTGAAGAGAGGGAGGCAGGGGTGGGGGTGGGAGAGGGGCTGATTTCAGGTGTGGAGACCACAGTCCCAGGGGAAGCTACCGGGCCATGGCCTCCTCCTGGAACTCTAGACAGCACTTAGCACGAGGCTTGGAGGGCCATTTAAAACAGTGAAATCATAAACCAAAGGGTCCCCTGGATGGCTCAGTGGGTTGAGCATCTGACTCTTGGTTTTGGCTCAGGTCACGATCTCAGGGTCCTGAGACTGAGCCCCTGGTTGGGCTCCACACTCAGCAGGGAGCCTGATTGAGATTCTCTCTCCTTCTCCCTCTGTCCCTCCCCCAACTCAGGCTTGCATGCTCTCTCTCAAATAAGTAAGTAAAATCTTAAAAAAAGAAGTCTTAAAAAATAGAAATCAACAAAAAGCACAAAAATGTGAAAAACATGGCACTAAATAGACCCCACAAAAAATGGCACCTGTTTATGGTCTGAGCTGAAACAAGAAGGGGGAGCATGATCTTACTCCCTCTTAGCTGGGACCATGTGCCCCAATGATGCAACTTTTATGCTGTTCTGCACCTGCCTTCAGTGACCATGAAAACGCTTGCAACTGTTGTCTTGGGGGTTACAAATGAACTTTGGCAAGCAGGCAAATGTGCAAATACAGAACCCATGACGGATCCATTGTAGCAATATTTTATTCAATCCTTATAATAACCCTGCAAGGTAGGAATTGTTACCACCTTGATTTTCACACATGAGAAGGTGAAACTGTAGGTTGCTTGCTCAACATCCCAGAGTTACAAAGCGGGGAAGCCAGGACTCTAACCCAGGCGGTCTGGCTTCAGAGCCTGGATTCCAGCATTTTACTGTTTGGATTGGGGGCTTGCAATGTCAATACTTTTTGTGCAACACTTTCTAAGAAACTAAGCCTGGCTCGGGTTACAAGAAGTGAAAAAGCCCAAAGAACATTCTTAAACACTCGGTATTATTTTCCAATACACCCAACTACAGGTTGAAAGATAGGAAATTGTTCTTTTTTAGGTTAAAAGTAGTTGGACATTGTCAGTTTTACCTGGTTCAATCTCGAATATCCTTGGAAAACTTTCTGTCCCTTACTAGAGAGAGCCACTTGTTTTGTCTTCTTGCAGAAGGAGAAGCTAAAGTTAGTCTTTACAGATGGTGTAGATGCGCCTACTCTCTTATTAACTAGAAGCATAGAGATTTATAACAGATGTGTATCATCTATATTCTCACCTTTTAAATTAAGGACAGGGGCGCCTGGGTGGCTCAGTGGGTTAGAGCCTCTGCCTTCTGCTCAGGTCGTGATCCCAGGGTCCTGGGATCGAGCCCCACATTGGGCTCTCTGCTCAGCGGGGAGTCGGCTTCCCTTCCTCTCCCTCTGCCTGCCTCTGCTTACTTGTGACCTCTGTCTGTCAAATAAAATAAATAACATCTTAAAAAATTAAGGACAAAAAGATAAGATCTCACACTTTAGTATAATAGGCCAAATGTAAGTATTTTCTGCCCCAAAGATGCTGAGCATTGGACTGCTTTATCCGAGTAAGTGTATGATCTGCTTTTTTAGGGTTTTTAATAATATCTGTATTTATCTAACTGAAAATAGATAAAATCTCTACCAAAGGCAGTATGATGGCTAATAAAGGTCCTCAGGGATCACCTTTTAATTGTCCGATTATAGGAATCTGGGTGATGTGACAAAAAAATAATTGACATTTTCATTATGATCTTACCAAACTCGAAAGCAAAAACACTTGATGACCTTTGAGTAGTGTGTTCACAGAAAGCTCCCAGATACTCTGAAACTCATATTCTACAGGTTGCCCTAATTTTTAATCTCTTTGAAATATCCATGGTGGGTAGTAAGGAAAAAAAAAAAAACAAACAGGCTACTTCCCCACGGGCTGGTGTTCTGTCACCCCAGAATAACCAGAGAACAGTAAACCGCTGTTGGAAGGTTTGCAGTGTTTATGCAAAATTGGAAAGATCGGTTGGATTAGTATTCCTCCGGGAAGCGGGGCTTCACTCTTTCGAATTCCTACGTGGATGATAAGCTGAGTAAATGAGGACACTCACAAGTAAGCAGGAATGAGGCGGCCTCCTGCTATTTCACCTGAGATCACGTGTGGCACATCTATCCTCATTTAACTACTGAAGTGGGTGTCACATGTCTTGAGGGAATTAGACTGGGAAGAGCCGGTTCCCAGGCCACATGGCAAGTGGCAGGGCTGAAATCAGAACCCAGAACCGTCTGCCCCAAAGCCTGCCCTTCCCTCCCTGCCTCCTTGCAAGTGAAGACAGTTTGAGAGCTTGGCTCATAGTAAGATGCCCAGTCTAGAACCGAAACCCTGCCTGTCAGTAGTCCCAAACTGGCCCCCAGTATTCTTCTGGTGCCAGGCCTGCCCTGGACCGCCCGGCCTGCAGCACTGCATGTTGGTCTGAAGTACTGGACCTTGGGGCTGCAGTGCTGGGTGCTGGGCCTGCAGGACTGGGTCCTGGGGCTGCAGTACTGGGTGCTGGGCCTGCAGGACTGGGTGCTGGGCCTGCAGGACTGGGTCCTGGGGCTGCAGTACTGGGTGCTGGGCCTGCAGGACTGGGTCCTGGGGCTGCAGTACTGGGTGCTGGGCCTGCAGGGCTGGGTCCTGGGGCTGCAGTGCTGGGTGCTGGGCCTGCAGGGCTGGGTCCTGGGGCTGCAGTCCTGGGTGTCGTGGCTGCAGTGTGGGCCCGGGGTCTGCGGCACTGAGCGTGGAGTCCGCGTGTGAGGACCTGCGTTCATCCTACGACTTCCGCTGAGCCCCCCAGACCCCGGGAGAGGACGCCGCGCAGCAGCGGCAACCCGAACCCCCCGACCCGCCGGCGCACAGCCTGAACGCGCAGACTCCGGCCCCGCCGCCGGGGTCCTGACGCGCAGGCGCGCGCTGCTGTGAGGCGCCGGAAGCGGCGTCCCGGATGTCCGGTCACGTGGGGTACCGGGTTCCGGGTTCCGGGAGGGCGCGGGGGTCCAGCGAGCCGGGCCGCCAGTGCGGCGGGGAGCGGGGCCATGGAGAAGCTGCGGCGGGTCCTGAGCGGCCAGGACGACGAGGAGCAGGGCCTGACGGCGCAGGTAGCGGCCGCGGCGGGGCCGGGCGGGGCGGGCGCCGGTGTGCGCGCCTCGCGGGGGAAGCTGGGGGCGCAGCGGGCCTTCGTGGGGTCCGCAGAAGCCGCCGGCCCCGCCCCGCGTCGGCCTCCTGGCCCGCGGGGACCCGGAGCTCTCCCGGGGGTCCTGCGCTGCGCTCTGCCGCCGGGCGGGGCGGCGCCGGCGCGTCCTCGAGCCGCGGGAAGCCGGCGTCTGGGCTCCGGGTCGCGGGCTCGCGCGGGGTGAAGGAGGCGCCGCGAGCCTTTCGGAAATGGGGCGGCCGGGGGGGCGGGGGTCTTGGAGAGGTGAAACAGACGGCCCTAAGCCCCTCGCAGAGGGCCCCGCGCCAGACAGAACAGCTTGGCCTCCGGCTCGGCGGAGCGCCCTTCCTCCCGCGGCAGAATCGCGGGGCCGCGGAGCGGGAGCCCTGTCCGGCGTGCGCTCGCCGACGGCGCTTTTCCGGCCGCCCCGGAGCGCGACGCGCAGCAGCGACCTTGCGGAAGGCTCTTGCCCCTGCCTCGTCGCCCTCAGCACTTCCTGGGCCGGGGGGTGGGGGGGGCCGGAGCTGCCTTCGGGGGCGGGGTAAGCGGTTTGGCGGGTGGTCGTGGTCCCCCAGGGTCCGCTGAGAGTGACAGGCGTCCGTGGGGCGGAGGCGGCCCACCCAGCTCCGCGACTGACTCGCTGTGTCGGGCTCTCCAGGGCAGCGTCCGTGGCGCATGCGGCTGCTCACCCTTTAAACTAACGAGAAGTAAGAAAGATTCAGAATTCCTCTTAGTCACACCAGCCACATCCCAGGCGTCCGGCAGGCACGTGTGTTCAGGGTTGCTGCGTAGGACCCAACCTGGCTCCCACGGTTTGCCTGCTGGGCCTTAACCTGGTGGGCTCTTTCCCGCCGGGATCCGACAAGGGTGACCAGGCCCTTTCCGGAGTGTGAGGGGAACCGGGGACCTGGGGCGAGATTGGTGTCACGGGGAGGAGAGGGCGCTGTCCCTCTGATGTCCCCACTTCTGTGGGCTGTCTCTCAGGCACCTCCCCAGAGGCCTTTAGCAAGCCTCCAGATCCAGCTTCGGGAGCCCCTCCCGCTGAAGTCCTCCCTGCGCACACGTGGCCCCTGAGGTGCTCGAGTGTGGGCGTTCCCAGGTGTGAGGACAGCCACCTTACCACGTTGGCAGCTGTGTCACCAGCGTCCCTCTCACCTGCGGGGCAGTGGGGGTCGGAGCAGCCGATTAAAGCGACGGGCTGGGGCGCCCGGGTGGCTCAGTCTGTTAATCGTCTGACTTAGGCTCAGGTCAGGGTCTTGGGATGCTGGGTTCGAGCCCCGTGTTGGGCTCCCTGCGCAGCAGGGCGTCTGCCTCTGATTTTTCCTCTGTCCTTCCCCCTGCTTGTGTGCTCACTCGTGCGCTCTCGCTTTCTCTCAAATAAGGAAGTAAATAAATCTTAAGAGAAAAAAAGCAGTAGGCCAAAATGACAGCGCGATTGTGCCTCGGACTGCTCTCTGCGGCCCGAGGAGCAAGGGGCAGGAACGAGGGAGGGCTGCCTTCCCCCGTGCCGTTTTCCCCCGGGGTCTGGGCCCCAGGTGGCGGTGCGCTCCCTGTCGAGGGAGCCCCAAACGCAAGGCTCGGGCAGGTTGATGGAGCCTGAGTCAGGGAGGAGGGCGCGCGGAGGGCAGGAAGACTCAGCCCGAGAACAAGCCCCAGGAGCACCGCAGTATTTGCTGAGCGAATGAGTGAGCGGAGGCCCGAGGGTGAAATCAAGTGAGCTTTTTCTTTAAGCTGGAAGAGGCCTAATCCCGCGGACAGGTTGGTAGGAGTGGTCTCAAGGAGAGTAGGGGATACCGTGTGTTCCCTGAGAAGGTCGGGGGGCTGGGCTCTAGGGCGCATTGCGCTCAGCCCCTCTGCGGACATCTGCGGGAAGGAAGGGAAGAGGGGTTGCGCGGGGCTCGGAGGTTTGCTGGAAGCGAGCAGTGGACGCGGCCACATCAAGGGTCTGTGTTTTCAGTGTGGAGGAGGGGACACTGCCTGCACAGAGACGTGTCAGGGCCACGCCTGGAGGTTTGAAATAGCCCGTGGGCTGTGGAGGGAGAAGGCGCAGGGTGCCTGCCGGCGCCCGTCAGTCCCCCGCGGCGGGTTGCCAGGCAGGCGTCGTCAGAGCCTGTGGGAAGGTGGCGAAGACCTGGTAATGATCCCCCGTCCTGCCGCCTGACTGGCCAGAGCAAGAGGACCCGGGCTTGAGTCGTGGCGTTGTGCCAGGTGGATGCAGCGGAAAGTGGGTTTTAAATGTCTGCGTTGATGGAGCTCGTGGTTTCAGCAGAAAGAAGAGGAGAAGGACCGGCGGCCTGGATGTGGGGACCCCGAGGCTGTAGGGCAGTCCAGGCACGAGCCGCTGGAACCGTGTGCCACCAGGGGCACATCGAGGCCCAAGAGCAGCGGCTTGACGTTTGGGCCTGGAATGATTTCGGGGAGTAAGAGTGGCGTGGGTCACTGAGTGGGGTGGAGGGCAAAGCCTGTGGAGATGAGGGGACGAGGAGCAGAAAGGCTGTGCTGTCCATGCAGGTGTTGGAATCATCCAAGACTCTGCCAGGATCCGGGGTAGGACCTGTCTTTGAGGTCCCAAGGGAGAGCGTGTGACAGGGAGAGCAGTAGGGGACGGGAGGGAGGAGGGCCTGCGGGTGGCAGAGGAGACTGAGTAAGGGGCAGGGCACCGGAGGTGGTGGGGCGACGATCCCACTGGAGGGCGTCTGTGCACACCTGCTCCTTGAGCTCGTGGCCACTGGTCCTTCTCTCGGCGCCGCCGTCGTGTTGAGCGAGGACTTGGGGGAGTTCTGCGTTCTGCATTCGTGGTGTTCGGGAGCTGGAAGCCCACCGCGTTCCCTTATCCAAGTGCTGGCGGCTGCGGAGCAAGGCTCAGGCGAGACAGCTGCCACTTTGTGATCGGGGGCTCTCCTGGCTTCTCCATCGCTAGGAGAGGCGCGAGTGTCCGCCGGGCCGCGGGGTCATTCTCTCATCTGTAATGTTGCTGCTGCTGCGGAGGTGTTTTCCAACTAATGTTTCTTCTCATCAGTCATGTTCTGGTTGGCCGGGGCTGCTGTTCACTGCAGCAGGAAGAGGGCGCCGGGGAAGGGCAGGGTCTCTCCTGCCGACCAGAGGCTTTCTTTTCGCTTCCTCTTCCTTTGTTTTGTTTTCCTAATTATTTTTACTTATTTATTTTTAAGATTTTATTATTTATTTGAGAGAGAGAGAGCATAAGCAGGGGGAGTCGCAGGCAGAGGGAGAAGCAGGCTCCCCGCTAAGCAGGGAATCCAATTCAAGACTCGATTCCAGGACCCTGGGGTCATGACCTGCGCCGAAGGCAGATGTTTAACTGACTGAGCTACCCAGGCGGCCTCTAGTTATTTTTGAAGATTTTTATTTATTTATTTTGAGAGCGAGCGAGCAGGGGGAGGGGCCGAGGCAGAGGAAGAGAGAGAGTCTCAACCGACTCCCCGCTAGCGCGGAGCCCGGCATAGGGCTCGATCCCACGACCCTGAGATCAGGACATGAGCCGAAGGCAGAAGTCGGACACTTAATGGATGGAGCCGCCAGGCGCCCGCTGCCTTGCCTTGGTAACAAATGAGTCCTTGGTGCCGTGTCCGTGCGTATTTCTCCTCCGGGACGACCTTTAAGAAATCAGCGCAGTTGCTGGTTTGGCGGGGCTCATTCTGACCGCACTTGGACCAGAAAGGCGCACTGGAATCCTGCTGCTGCAGGGGGCGGGCCGTCCGCGCTCCTCCGGCTCCGTTCTGGCACGTTCTCCCCGGCGCGCGTTAGGGACTCTGTGGTTTGCTTCCTTCTGTGTCCTGGACAGCAGGCACACCTCAAGGCGTTGTGGCTTGTGGGCACACCACATTCGCTTGTGGGTTGAATGTTGTGTTTTTACAGATGGAAATAACTTGTCTCCTTTTGGCGATCATCACTTGGAAGATGGTAATAAGGTGGAATACCTACAAGGACACACGTAAACAGTCCAAGAGAAGCATGAACTGGCTCTTGAAAACTGGCAGTGAGCTTGGGAACGGTGGGGTGACGTGACCTTGTCAACCCGTTCCCACGTCACTGTACTCTGACTGCCCGGTTCCCAGTCCGGCTCCCACGGGTGCTGGTCTGGGCGCGCCGGCCGCGGGCTCCTGCATGCGAGCGGTCCGCGGGGTCCATGCTGCTCCGTGGAGTGGAAACGCGGCAGGGGCCCTCCTCCTGGTCAGAATGCGTGACATTTGGGCATTTTCATAGGCAAGTCTGTTCTTTGTTTAACACGGAACAGTAGTTTTGCTCTAAACAGGTGACATTGCAGGAAACGAGAATGTGAGTTAAAGCAGATTTTAAAAACTTAAAATGCGTTAAGTAATATTTGTTGTACTTAAAATCTTTGATTATTTTTATCTACTTTTCATGCTGCGCAAGGATTCCCAGGTTAATTGGTTGAGGTAAGGAATGTAGCAAAAGGTATTTTTGAGCCTTTGCAAAGAAATTTTGTTTTTGCTTCATTATTCTTGAAATGTGTTATAAGCACATGATCTTATTTTTAAGTATCTGTGGGAATATAAGTTAGAAATTAGGTTATGATATAAATTTCTTTTTTTAATACAAACTTCTTAATATGTATTTCTAGTTTCCTGAAATGACCATTGCTGATACTTTTCAGTTTCATTGGGAAATAAATTCTGAGTAATTAGAAATCTGAGACACACTCAGATTTCTACAGCTGTGTCTGGATTACTGTAGGCGTGCCCGGTGATTTCTACTCTGCCCACTTAATTTGGTTACAGTTTGCATAAAACAATGCTGTTGCTCTAGCATAAATGATCATTTAAAAAATATGTTTTTTTAATAATGGTTGAGGGTGTACCTAGGGCTTTCCTGAGTTGGTTTTTAAGTGAACTTTTTGTAATATATTGAAGTTATGTGTCTGGTGGCAGACACGACCAGTGGCTGCCCAGGTCCCCCTCATGAGGCAGGTGTATGCATCCCCCACGGGCCCACCGCTGTGCCCTCCTGCAGGCACCCCCACTCTGCTGACAGCCCGTGGCCAGCTGGCAGGAGGTGGGTTCCGGAAGGCTGGCCCCCTGCCTCAGGGCGGGACCCACACTGAGGTGGTTGACAGCCCAGGCCGGAGCTGAGCACCAGCTGAAACCACGTGATCCCTCCCCTTCCCCATCAGCTCCTCTCACTTCCCTCGGTTTGTGCCCAGAGCAGTTCAAGCATCAGAACCCCTGTCTCAGGCTCAGCGCTTGGGGGCCTCTCCTGCACGGCCTTAGGTAGGGACACTGAGGGAGGCGTGGTGAGCCCTGTGCGCCCGGGACCCAGCCTCAGCAGTGCCCCACATTTTGCTGATCTCGTGATCTTGTTTCATCTTCCCCTTTTTTTAGTCGTTGAGTATTTTATGATATGTATCCTACGTTCTGTCATTTCATCCGTGCTGGGGTGTGCCTGCTGTCCGGCAGGTAGGGGCTGTTGAAACCAGGAGCGCAGTGCCGTGGGCACACCTGTCATCCCCCCGGCAGAGGGAGCAGCGGTGCCCCAAGACCGTCCTTCACCCTACGTCGTGCTCACATCTCCCTTCACAGCCTGGGGGGTGGGGGTTCTTACCCTTCTCACGTGACGCGCAGCAGGCACAAGCGAACAGATTCCACGCGCAGGCTTGGGTGTTGCCCTCCCGCCGCACGAGGTCGCCAGGTCTGCTCTAGGCGGCCGGAGGGCACATTCTGATTCCTCTTCCTTCCTAAGGTCCTGGACGCCTCGTCCCTCAGCTTCAACACCAGGCTGAAGTGGTTCGTCATCTGCTTCGTGTGCGGCATTTTCTTCTCTGTCCTGGTGAGTTACAGCCTCCTGCCAGCCCATGATTCTGTTCTCGGCCCAGCGAATCCCGTGTCGCCCAGCAAGCAGCCTGCCCTCCGGCTGCCGCCGAACTGTTTCCAGGGGGACGTGGTCACTGGAAATAAAGGGCTAGAGGGCAATACAGAGATGCCGAAATTAGTATTTGCTGGGGGGGATTACAGATCGTGAAAACATATATATATATGTGTGTGTACATATATTTATATATATATATATATTTTTTTTTTTAAGAAAAATCAGTGTGTAGAAGGCTGCAGAGCCAGGAATTGAAATGTGTTAGCTGTTTAACTCGCTGTGTATAAAGAACATTACTTTACGTAGGGTGAGAGGCACATGCACGTGTAGGGAAGGCTCCGTTACGGTAAGTTGTGGACGCTCATGCGCAAAACAGGCAGCAGAGTCCAGCTGGCAAATAGCAATGACAATTAACTGTCTTTTTAAGACGATGTAAGTAGAGACCCGGCTAGCACATTTATACTTAAACTGTAGATTATTGTAGGACCGTATTATTTTTTCTGTAGCACGGTTATGTTTTATGCTATTACAATGGTAAAACTATTTCCAAATACATCTGAACTCAGGGGACCGGATTGCTGTGGCTTCCTGGTGGCATAAAGCTGTTTGCGGTGTTTTACACCTTCGGAAATCTCGCCGCGCTCGCCAGGTGCGTACAGAAGTCGGGCTCCTCGGGTCTACTGCACTGGCGCCGGCCTTCCTTCCCAGGAGGCGCCGCCTGAATGGCACGGCTTCTGGAGCCGCGAGACCCGTGTTCGTTCTGTAAATGCTCGTGGACTCCTGCCGTGTGCCAGGGGTGTCGTGGGTGGGAACAGTGGGAATAGCCAGCCTTCGGGGCACTTGCAGGTGCTTCCGTCTGCTACCCCAGTGTCTGAGGCGGGCACTGTTTTCACCCCCACTTCATGGCCCAGAGAGGGTGAGTCACCACCCCATGATAGGCCCAGTAAGGTGACCGCCAGGCTCTACCAGACTGTCCTCCAGACCCTGGCTCCTGGGGCTGCACTCTGCTCCCTGCGTGGGAAGTGCTGTCTCGGAGGGCGAGGGCCAGACTGGAGGTCCTCCGGGCGTGGTGCTGAGTGGGGAGATCAGAGGGTGAGGGGTGCCAGCCCGCCCAGAGCACGTGGGATTGGGGCGCGGGAACCCCCCTCTGAGGATCTCGGTGCCCAGTTTGCGTGGTGTGTTGACGTCTGCTGGAGAAGTTGTTCTGGGTGTGTGTACACTGAGTTTTCAGAGGTGACCTTCTGTCTCCTCAGGAGTTTTCTGGATCAGAGGTAGGCAGGTGAACCTGCGTGAGCCGAGGCCAAGCTCGGGGCTTTCCGGGCTCGTGCCTGCAGAGCTGCTCCTTCAGGCTCCCAGCGGAACGGAGCCCAGCTCTGCGGTTTTAGGCGTGTTGCCGTTGGGGGCTTCCCACTGACCGTTCTTCGGGGGTTGTGTGGCCTTGTTCTGGTCGGTAGCATGCAGGGGTGAAGAGGCCCAGTGCCTGAATGGGCTCAGATCGGGAGCAGATGACCTGTGGGCATGGGACGGCCTCGGCATTGCATTCAGCGGGAGCTCTGAAGTCACCCTTGGGAGACCTGGTGAGAGGCCCTGGTGTGTCCTAGGACGCCGGAGTCAGGCTCCTCTCCAGGGCTTCTGGCCGGCTGCGTCGGTAGACCATGTGATTCTTGATCTGGGGGCCACGAGGTCAAGCCCATGTTGGGCCTAGAGCTTCGTTAAAAAGATAAAGTATTAAGGTTTTAACGAAAGTTTCCTTTTAATGTTAAGGAAAAATGTAACTGGTTTAGTGCGCGATTATTAGTAAACCAACGTAAGATGTCTTTTGTTTATGTTTATGTAGCCAAAGTAGTAGATTCGTGACTTGGTTCTCCCGTTTGTTTCAATTGGTCCGTACTTTCTCTCTTTTCAAGTACCTGCTTTCTAATGGGACCCGTGAGGCAGTTGAAGAAGATGTTTGAAGCAACGAGATTGCTCGCGACGATTATTATGCTTGTGAGTAGATGATGAAAATTCAAACTTAGAGAAGTGGTTTTTGCATTGTTACCTTTGCAGATGATCGTCTGCCTTTACGGGCGAACTCTGAGGTTGCTCTTACTGCGCGCCACGCCCCGCCCTCGGGCTGCGTGTTCGGGGGTCAGAGGACCCGGCATTATCGACTGACTTGCACAGTGCTCCTCTCTGTCACACGTACTTACTGTCGGAGCTCTGAGTGTTTGATGTGGAGCGGGTCCTTTCCCAGCCCCGGAGAGCGCCTCATGTCTGAGGCCTGTGTGTGCTCTTCGGAGGGGGCGGCTGGGACACGGCTCCCTGGAGGCTGTTCGTCTCTTCTCTCAGGGTCGCTGGGCCTCAGGTAGCCTGTCGTCTGGCTTCTGGCCCTTCCCCGTGTGACTGTCGTAGTCCCAGCAGCCGTGCCTTTCAGGGTGCCGCTCACCACCTGCTGGGTCTCGTGCACGGCCGTCAGGTCCTCGCTCTTAAACTCGCGATCTGTCTTCGGACCGGGGCAGGCGTGGGCTTGTGGTTAGAAGGTGTGCACGTCACGCATTTTGGGTTCTTGGCTGATGTTTTGGGTATCGTGGGCCAAGGAACTCAAGTGTCCCTCCCTCTCTCCAGTGAGCGCCTGGCTCCCCGTGGGCTTGTCTGCGTCTTGCAGATTTCTCTTCAAGCAGCTCTTGAACTTAGGGGTCAGCGTCAGCTCGTGTGTCCTTGTAACACCAGGAGGCTTTGAAGCAGCTACTGCTGGCAGGTGTGGGGTCAGGAAATGGTCTCAGCCATAATGTGTGGGAGTTTCGCCCACCTCTGCACCCGAGGAAAGGAAGTCCTTTTTAGCCTGATTTTTGATTCATGTCCTTATTCAGCTTCATCATATTTGATTACCTTTTTTCTAATTTTTCCAGTTATTTTCAATTTCCTGTATTAACATGTAAAACAGCATATTAATATTCAGCTTTGTGTGGGTTACCAGAGCTTGATATTTTACTCAGATTTTGTGGAGATGGGCTTTATTTCGGATCTTCTGGAAGCTGTCTTAGTGACGTTCTCTACACAGATCAGCAGAAGGTCAGGAAGGCTGTTCCCAGACTGTTTCCCAGGAGAGACCCTTAAGTATTAACGGGACGTAACTTTGGTGGTGACCTGTGTCATCGCGTTTCCAGCCAAGTGTCCTGCGTGCTCAGGTTTGCTGCTGACCTAATTTGTGCTAAGCCGTGGCGGTGACATGGCGACCGGCACCTGCATCTTCTCAGTGCCGGCCCCTCACACGGGCCCGCGACAGACACAGGTTCCGGTCTGCTCGCTGCCGTCGCACGCTAGTGCCGGTCGGCGGACACCGTCCTCATTTTCAAGAGAAGAGAACTGAAGGTGAGAGCAGACGACTGATTGAACACCAGAGTGTCAGGGCTGGGCTGTCACCAGGCCTGTGCCTGTCACCCTCCTGCTTGTCACTGTCGCTTGCCCCTCACGTTCCCTCCTCTGCCTCGAGCGACACAGGGACATGGAGTGATGGTGTCCTCTTCGGTGTGAAAGTCATGACAGTAGATGCCTTCTGTCAAGTTAAGTAAAGTAGAATTTTCCGGGTGTTCCCGGTTGTGCCAAGTACCTGTCGCAGTACTCTGTCACTAAACAGTGACGTCAGCCCTCCCCAGAACAGCTGTCGTCCAGGGATGAAGAGCCCGGCTGTCGTGATGAGCGCCGAGTCGTGCGTGCCAGTGTCGGACCGCTGTGCCGCACCCCCGAAGCTAATAGCACGCGGGATGTTCGTTATACAGGACTTAAAAGACGTGAAAAGCCAGCAGCTGATATCCTTCCTCAGACATCCCATCCATTGATTTAATCGGCGGGTTGTTTACTCGGTGCTGGTAGCTTGCCCAGGAGCGCTGCAGCCCTAGACTGTAAGGCCCGGACTTGGCCCTGAGTCAGTGCAGCTGGAGCGGCCGAGTCCTGGGTGCGGTTCGCTTCATGATGCGCGCCAGCGAGTGCGGGTCAGCTCTCGGAAGGACTCTCATTTGCCGTTTTCTTTCTCCTTTCCTCTAGCTCTGTTTCATATTGACCTTGTGTGCTGCTCTTTGGGTAAGTTCCACCCGCCGGGCCTGGCTTCTACTAACTGGCCCCGCACCTGTGTCGTCTCGCCGCCGTCCCAGAGGAGCTCAGGGTCTGGTGTCTAAAACCCCCAAAGGTTGGGGGTCCCTAAGACTGTGTGCGGTAACGTCAGGTTAGCGGCTAGACTGGGGAGCGACCCTGCTGTCCAGAACGGACGGGTGAGTTCAGACTCGCTTTAGGGCAGAAGGCCCAGCTCCTCTCGCCACTCCCAGGCCCCGAGAGGCCCGAGAGGCTCCTGCTGGGGGCGTTTTCTCCGTCTGCTGTGCCCTGAGGCCGGGGATGCTGCGGGTGCAGGAGTGCGTTTTGAGTCACAAGATGTTGAAACTAATGAGAAACCAAAACAAATGAGCCAGAGGTGGCGAAAGGGGGCCCTTGGCTCGCTCCGTTGGAAGAGCGTCAGCTTGATCTCGGGGTCATGAGTTGGAGCCCCACGTTGGGAGTCGAGATGACTTAATTTTTAAAAAGATGTAAAATCACTTAAAAAAAAAGGGGGCGGGCAGAAGAAGTTAAATTAGCTTTGTGCCTCCTGAGGCAGGGCGATAGCTCCTTGTTAGCAGGAAATGGCGCACCCAGTCCCGCTCGCTTCTCGGGTTCTGAGTCCTTGTAGGAACTTACCGCCCCGTCTGCTTCCCGAAGGGGTTAGCGGTGCTTCGGAGCTGTCGGAAGCTGCGCGCCTCAGGGAAGAGCAGCGGAGCATACGTCTTAGGACAATTCCATCAGAAATGTTCTGATTTTCTTTTTAATTTGGGGGATGTGAGGACTAAGCTTGCATTATGTGACAGCGCTTCTCCCTCATTTCGCAATGATTACGCCAAAGAACGCTCTTAAGCCGTGCTCGGTCGGCCGCGTGGGGCGCTGGTGCCTGGCTCGGGGATGGTCCGGCGGCCTATTGTTCGGTAGGCAATGGACGACAACGAAGTGAACACACAGAAATAAAAATGGGCAGGGAGTCCCAGCTAGGCCTCTTTAATGCCGGAACTGTTCGTTTGACGTCATTCTGGGGATTGCAGTAGCACAGCTTTGCTTCCGGAACGCGCTCCAGGAGCAAGAGCAGGAGCGGTGCGCGGAAGCCCCACCGAGGACAGTGGCCCTGACTGTTGCTGGTGGGGGTGCTGCCGACCTGGACACGGCGCCCTAACGCACCCCCACAGTTACCTCGGGGAATCCGAGATAATTTAAAACAAAAGATTTTAAATTTTAACCTTAAAATTTAATTAAATTTGAACTTGAATTTAATTAAATTTAAATTAAATCTAATTAAAAATAAAGATTTATTTATTTAGTTGAGAGAGAGAGAGAATGAGAGAAAGTGAGAGCTCGAGCAGGGGGAGGGTCAGAAGGAGAAGGCGCAGCAGACTCCCCGCTGAGCAGGGAGCCCCATGCGGGACTCGATCCCACGACCCCAGGATCATGACCTGAGCCAAAGACGGACGCTTAACGACTGAGCCACCCAGGCGCCCAAATAAAAAAATCTTAAATAAATGCCAAAACACTGTTGTACTAAAACTTAAAGTAAACAAAGCCATTGTCTGCATTTTGAAGGGGAGGAATTGAACTTGCTTGCGAAAAATACTTTAAAAAACTCTTAACTTGTCTTTCTCTGTTTTTGCTGTTGCTAGTGGCACAAGAAGGGCCTGGCCTTACTATTCTGCATATTGCAGTTCTTGTCCATGACCTGGTAAGTCTCCCTGATGGTTCCCTAAGGGGTGATGAGCGGTTTGTTCGAGCCTTTGAGCCTGGGGACGTCGGGAGGCTGTCCTGGGGTGAAGGCTGTGCCCTGGAGGCCGGGCCTCCCTCGAGGTCAGATGGGTGGGATCTGTGCTGTGTCCCTGGGGACTCGCCGGTCGCCCAGCGGCGGCCGGAGGGCGGGTTGTGGAGGGATGGGGGTCACCACGGTGGGGCTGCTGGGCCGGCTCGATTACACCATGACGTGCTTACTGCCTGCCGGGTACGTGGGAGGGAAATGGTAAGGGGTGTAGACGATGCCGATGCCATGTGAGTCCTTAGAAGGGAGGCCGTCCTCAAGAAGCCCTGGACGACATTGGTGACTGTTCTTCTCTTTGTGGGGTACCGCGAGTACTTACACAGTCGATTTCCTTCTGCTAACTGGGGACCTGTCACACCTGGCACGGTCCCATCAGACTCATCAGTGAGGACGGTCAGCTGTTCACCTTGGGGCTGAGGGGCTGGTCCCCCACCTGGTCGAACACCTGTGTGCAACCTTTGACTGCCCGAGCAGCCCGTGTTTTCGGTCTTACGTGCTGTATTCTCAGGCCTGTTTCGTAATTCTTTCTGGGCTTCTAGGCCACATGGTTCATCTGCAGTGTTTTCCAAATGGTCGCAAATCCCCAACAAAAAAGTTCCCCAAGTATTTATTGAAAAAAAAACATCCACGTTTAGGTGGCTCGGGAAGTCAGCTGCAGAAGCTGTAGATCCCGCTGCCTGCGTGTCCCCGGCCCCCCTTCCACGCACGCTCTGTGGCACCCCTGCGCCCTGCTCACATGCCCCTCCGGCAAGCACCCAGTCCCACTGCGTCAGGGGCCCGGTGCACGGGTGATCGGATTGGATGAGCCCCGCCCCACACGCCTCCATGTCCTTCCTGACACAGGTTTCTGGAGTCCGTCCCCTTTTACTAGAGCTCATTGTCTGCTCCCACCAAGAGTCTGCCCGTTCCCCCCGAGTGGCCGTCTTCCGTCCCCCTGAGAGCAGTCTCCGCTCTGGCCCCGGGTCTCCCTCCGCCGATGGCTGGGGCCCCGTCGGGTGTCGCGTGCGTTCTGCCCCTTGCTGTTTCCGTGAACTGTGGTGGGGTGTCAGCCAGATTCCGTGGCTTTTTCTGTTGCCTTTTCTATTGCGTCAGTGGTACTTAATGACTTTACTCCCTAAGGGAGAATGCAGTTTATCCCGTTATCCTACGGTTTTTACTAAAACAAAACCAGGGTCATTTCTAGTATCCCCAGCTCAGACTTCAGGCGGCAGGGGCCCAGAGGGTTTGTGCAGGAGGTGGGGGGTGGGGCACAGTCATTTGCATCTTTAATCCATGCCTGGTTGATGCTGTTCCTGCCTGTCTGCGGGTCTGGGGTCCTGCTGGGAGGACCGTCACACAGTCTCCTGCAGCCGTGTTTTCTGTGGTGTGGCAGTAGGGCCCCTTGGCTCTCAGAGGACGGTGTGCAGACGGTCTCAACATCTGTGAACTTCTCTTGCAGGTACAGCCTGTCCTACATCCCATATGCAAGGTGAGGCTACCGTTTCTGGTCCTCTAAAGATCTCTGCACAAATACGCGGATTTTAGCAGACGCACATTAAAATGTGATGTAAAAGTCTGGTTTTTTGTGGGCTTTGACTTTCTTCCCCCAAAGAAATTATTTGTTAACTAAGACGAGTAGAAGTCTGCCGTACACAGTGAGACCACTTGGAATGCGTGCGGCAGGCAGGCTGGGGCTGCTTTTGCCACCTGGGCCTTTGCTGATCGTTCCAGGACGTGGGGCGTAGAGACGTCAGCAAAACAAATTCCAGGTTAAAGTGAGGTAGTGAACAGACAACATGTGATACGTAAGTGTTTAAGCGGCAGAAACACTTATTTGATATGTCAAGAGGAATCGCCATCTTGTTAACATTCTTCCTGGGAAACGTCCTCATTCATTTGTGGAGGGAAAAACAAAACTCAGCACGGTCTTAACCTGACCAGTTCAGAAGAAAACTCTGTTGAGGAACAGCTTCATTTCTTTGTAAAATCTGGAAACAGGTTACATAGGAAACAGCAAAATTGTATGCCTCCTGTGAACAAGAAAGGAGATTGTGGAAATTCTATTTTTACCCCATTTCAAATGGCCGATTCTGTTTGATGAGTGCCTACAAGGAGGACAAGCAGACCATGGCCAACTCCAGCTGGGCGGGCTGTGGAATGAGAGACTGCAGGCGATTCTCTGCCCTCAGGACCCCGGGTGGGAGATGGGGTGCCGCCTCTCAGCTCAGGGAAGGGTCGCCTAGAAGTGATGTCCAGCCCGGTGAGCCTGAGCTCGAAGCCATGCCCCACCCACCCCTGCCGTGGGGGGCCGCACACAGAATGTGCTCAGAATTCCCGGTTCATGGGTGCGTGCTTCTAACAGTCCATATACAAAGAGTGACTTCAAGTGAGTGAAAACGAGTCATAGTTGAGACAAGCCGTTTTGGCAAGAAAGTGTGAAAGGCGAAGGGAGTCAACGTGAATATTTCTTTGGAATTCTGAGGATGTCGTTATAGACATTCTGCTTTTTAAAATCCACTTCATTATTTCTCTTTAAAAATTCTTTTGTTAGGTTATTTTTGGTGTTTGCACTTATTTTTCTATACTGAGGTTAGCGTATGTGCTAGATGTGCTAGGAAAGAGCGCCTGAAGTCGATGGACCTCGAAGCGTTATTTTCAAGATTCGGTTCCTGAGTTCAGGCGGCACCCAGCAGAGTCTTCCATAGGGACTGTTTAGTGGCTCCGGATGTGAAGAGGTGACCGTGTGTTTGTCTCTTGGCAGGAACGTTTTCTCCAACATCGTCTTATTTGAGGCCGATTGTTACATTGTTTTCTCTCTTTTTTCCCCACCAGGGATGCGGTAATTAAATGCTGTTCTTCTCTCTTAAGCTGAAAATCAGCAACTCTTTGAAGAAAGCATTGGAGAGTCGCTGTTCTGTTCACTCCCCAAACAGCTGCTTCGTCGGGTGAAGACCACTGTGCACTGGTTTGATGAGACTTAAATGTAACGTGAAAGTCATGTGTCATTAACATGTTCTTCCCCCAAATAAGGCGTTTTTAATCATTGCCAATTGTAAATGATTTTTAGTGAGTTTTTTAATCCTTTCTAAGTAGCATTTAAGATGTGAATATTTAAGGATAAACCTATGCTCCAAGCTTTTTTGGCTCTTTAAAAATGCCTACATTTTTCTTTTTTCTTTTTTTTTTTTTTAATTTTTAAATGTGAAAGTTTTTACTTTAAGCTAAAAACTGATTATATGTAATAAAAAAATAATATATAAATCTTTACAATTTTGAAATAAAGCCATACTTGGAAAAACTGTATTTTCTGGGTGAAATTTATCGTGTGTCAGGTGGGGGCACATTGATTTTGTCCTGACACCGTGCAGTTTTTCTGTAGAAAAAAGAGTAAGATCCTGTCTCTGTCCTCGTGCTCCTGAGTACACATTTGCAGAAGACCATCGTGTCGTGGTGAAGGCCGTGCTACGGGTGTCGTTCAGGGTGTAGGGGCAACATCCCCCCAGGCGCGCCTCCACAGCCCGGCCCTCCTGTGCCCTCTAGGGTCAGGCGGGCCCAGGCGCCTGCCCGGAGGGGTCCTGGACAGCCCTGGTGCCCGCCTCGGAAGCCTTGCCCTGAGATTGAGGAGGATGAAATGTTTCTGTCATTTCAGTACTACCAGGGACTTTGTTTTGGGGACCAGGGTGCTTTGACTTCCTGACCTTTCATCCTGCTTTGCTGGTAGCCGTAGGGTTCAGCCAGCCCAAAGGGAGGGGTCCTCCTGGGTCGGAGAGGGAGGTCCATCCAGGTGGCCCGCGGGGGCAGCACCACGGTGCGTGTCCTGAGCCAGAAGAGCCAAGCCGGGCGCTGACATGATGCTTAGCGGGAAGCGGATGGAGCTGGGCGGGCAGGGGGAGGCACCCGTCGGAGCGCTCGAGTAGAACCGTGGGGACGCAGAACTCAGGCAGCCCGCGTCGCCCACCCACGCAGGGGTCCCAGAGCCGAGGAGCTTTGGTAAAGACGTCTGTGTGGGGGCAGGGATGCAGCCCGGGGACAGGAGGAAGCCTGTGGCCCTCCGCGGGCCCTCCGTCCCAGCCCCTGTGGCAGCAGAGGCCCGTGTTCTCGGGAGCTGGGCGAGCTCATGTTCTGTGCCCGGCGTGGCGTTTGTGCACTCGCTGAACCCGCGATGGCCGCTGGCAGCGAACAGGTTCTGGCTGGAGGGGAACAGCCTGGTCCTGGCATCCCCCGGGCCAGGGGAGGATGGACATGGCGTGGGCTTCGGAGCCTCTGCGGCGGGTGGGACCAGTGAGTGCAGCGCAGGCCAGGCCCTGGCTGGCGGGTGCTGTGGGGAATCTCACCGACCACGGGAGAGCTCAGGTCAGGCCGCTCCCCCCACACTCAGGCCCTCAGGAGGGGTGTGTGAGAGGGGCCCCGCCCTGTGGGCCCACCCCCACCCCGCTCCCCCTCCAGTGGCAGCATGCACATCCCGGCTGCCCGCTCCACGCCCCCAAGAGCAGTTTGTGCCACGGGTCACGGCCGGGCCCACAGATGCGCTCTGGGGGCTTCACGACTCCCTTCACGTAGGGCGCTCTGGCTGCCCCACGCCGTCTGCCGAGCTCAGTGTTGCTCTGCTCGTCGCTTTTGCCGGCCCCTCCCAGGATCCCCCGAACATTACAGTCTAGGGGCATGAACAGCGGAGGTCGAAGGCCAAGGGCAGGTGTTGGAGGTGTTGGAGGAGGGGAACAAGCTAGCGTGGGTCCCCCTGGCTGGGCTTGTCAGCGGCTCCATCACCGCCCAAGCTTGGGGGGGTCTGGCTCCACCCCGGTGTCGCTGTGCACGCGTGGGCCAGGGCCTGCCCTCCGGGAGCTTCCACTCCAGCTGAAGGAAGGAAAGCTGAGGTTCTGCTTGGCCCGGTGGGCCCTCCCAGGGCGGGGAGGAGAGGGGAGCAGTGCTGGGCACGAGGCACCTGGCTGCGGACTGAGAAGAGGCCCCAGGCGTCCGTTTGGAAGGCCCTCACACCCGTCTCCGGAGACCCTGGACGTGATGGCGCCTGGGTGCCCCCAGAGGATGTGTGTGAGCTCGGCCCTGCCCGCCGTAACCGCGGGGCTTCGGACCACTTCCCGGATCTGGGGGCGACAGCGGTGGGTGTGTCCAGACCTGCAGCTAAGGGGAATGGTGGGCCCTGCAAGTGACGGGGGCCAAGGGGATCCTTTGGGGACCTTGGGAAAGGGCTGTCCCGAGAGTCGGCAAGGCGAAGGCAAGCCGTGCCTTCTGTTCGTCTCTTGAAATGTCAGATCACCTCCTGACGTACCCGCCGCCGTGAGAACGTCCGGAGGGCATCGCAAGCGCCGCTGCGCTCACAGAGCCGCTGGGCAGCTGTGGCTGCCGCCGCCTTGCTGGACCGCGGACCGACACCCGCCAGAGGCCCGTGGGGGCGGCTGCGCGGTCCGCGCGGGCCAGGCCGGCCTGAATCCCGTGAATCACTGAAGCTGGCAACAGGCTGCGTCTGCGGGGTGAGGGGGCAAGTCTCACTGTGGTCCGTTGTGCGACAGCGGCGGCAGCTGACCTGGCGGCGAGCCCCCGGGAAGCGGCCCGGCCAGCCGAGCTCAGCGCCGCGGCCCCCGGGGCACCTCGGGCCCGCCTGGGGTTGCGGGCCACGCCGCCGGCTTTCGTGCTGCGGAGCTCGGAGCCCTGCGACAGCTCCGGTGCCTGACTCGGCGCCTTCGGCCTCACCCCTGCAGGCCTCCCGTAGCCGTGAGCTCCGCGCTCGCTGTGAGATGGAGAGACCCCGCCACGATGCTGCACGCTCCGCGTACCGAAACAGCCTGAGCTCTGCGGAGAAAGGTGTGACGCAAAGTTAAAGTGTAGCATCTTTAATAGAAGAGTCTGTGTCTTAATTATCCTATGGTTTCACTTATTTGCGGAGCATAACAAATAACACGGAGGACATGGGGAGATGGAGAGGAGAAGGGAGTGGAGGGAAATTGGGGGGAAGATGAACCATGAGAGACTATGGACTCTGAAGAACAACCTGAGGGTTTTGAAGGGGCGGGGGGTGGGAGGTTGGGGGAGCCTGGTGGTGGGTATTGTGGAGGGCACGCATTGCATGGAGCACTGGGTGTGGTGCAAAACTATGAACTCTGTTACGCTGAAAAGAAATGAAATAAAAAAGAAGAGTCTGTGTCTTTTCTTGACACACAACTTGCTTCACTTTTTTGGAGGCTGACGAGAGAGAGCCCAGCCACCTTCGTGGTCAGCCGCGCGGAGCGTAGGGCCCTTGTGCCACACGGCAGGCGGTGGAGCGGCGCTGAGTGCCTGGGGGTCCGTGAGACCCTCTCAGTGTCGACTTTGGTAATAATGCAGGACACTGTGCTTAAACTCTTGCTACCATGGATGCACAGTGCGGTTCTGGGTCTGCAGACATGTGACTGCCAGGAACCTAGGCAGCCCACCCCTCATCTCTGTGATTTTCATTAAAAATATGTTAATAGAATGGGTGTGTTTTTTTAAAGATTTTATTTATTTATCAGAGAGCGCATGTGCAGAAATGGGGGGGAGGGGCAGAGGCAGAGGAGGAAGCAGACTCCACGCTGAGCAGGGAGCCCGATGCGGGGCTCGACCCCAGGACCCTGGGATCACGACCTGAGCCGAAGGCAGAGGCTTTAACCCACTGAGCCACCCAGGTGCTCCTGGGTGTATTTTTTTTTAAGTTTCTTTATTAATTTTTAGCAATCTCTACACCCAAGGCAGGGCTCACACTCACCATGCTGCAGTCAAGAGTCGTGCTCTTCTGGCTGAGCCGGCGCCTGACATGGTGTATTATTCGTATAGTGGCTTATCGTCATTTTGAAGTGTAATGATACACATTTTTTGGAGCCTTATCTGAGATTCCTAGTAAGGTTAACATCAATAGATAGAGGTCATAAAAACAGAAGCCCTTTGGCTCCTTAGTGTCAGGAGTGTTGGGTCCCATTAAGTCCCACTGGCAGCAGCGAGGGGAACGTGCGCCGGGGCCCCACCGCAGGGCCAGGTCTCGCCTTGGCCGCGCGCTGCTGGGGATGCTCCTGCGCGACCCCAGTCACATCCATAGAACGCAGGTGCCGCCGCCGCCGCCCTCAGGCCCGTGAGGTCCGGGTGAAGCAGTCCAGAAGTGATGATTATCTTACTGCTGGGGAACAAGACTCTTAAGTCAGTAGCATCTGAACACTTTCCCGAGCGTTTGCTATCCCTGGAGCCTCTCCCAGGAACAGTACAATGAGAAGAAGAAATTTAGGCATTTTTACTTATCGACCAATTTTTCTATTTCCTAGGAAAACACTAGTTTGTTGTTGTTCTTTTTAAGAATTTATTTATTTATTTGACAGAGAAAGTGAGCAAGAGGGAGCACAAGCAAGAAAGCAGCAGAGGGAGAAGCAGACTCCTCGCAGAGCAGGGAGCCCAACACAGGGCTCGAACCCAGGACCCTGGGTCCATGACCGGAGCCAAAGGCAGATGCTCGACGAATTGACCCCCCAGGCGTCCCCAGAAAAACACTAGGATTTTAAAAACCAGGAGTAGCTCTGTGTGTTTCAAAATTCAAATTTAGTTTTAATTCTAGATGTTTGACTCTTTATTGCCCCATCAAGGAAAATCACTTGAATCCGAATCTGGAAATGAAGCATTGCATGTGGAAGGAGGTGTGATTCAGAAAAGCAGAGCATTGATCTGTTTTCCTTTTGAAGTTTTTCTGATAATGCATGAAGTATTACACACCTTAGTAAAACCAAGAAATTGATGTTAGAAAAAAAAAGCAACATTCCTGATACAACAGTAGGAGAAAAGAAATTATCAGTAACTCCCACGTGGTGGACAAGTATTATGTGTATTTGAAATGTGACAGATAAGCGTCACAGCATCGTCTGGTGACGGATGGCATCTGCGCCGAGCAGAACACACAGACTGGGGGGTCCCCAGGTCGTACTGAAACCACTGTAACGTGTCAACGAGGAAAGTCAAATAAATGTTGGAAAATTAAATGTTGTAGATAAAATATAAGGACAGTTCTGAATACACACATTTGATTTTGCAGAACTGACCTTTCAAATCAACGAGCGTACTTGCAAGAAACTTCTGTCACCTCCAGATGGCACGGTCTTGTGGGCTTCAGTCACGGACTGGTGCAGTCTCTCTTCTACTAGGAGTACTTCTAATAGTAGTCTCTATCTCTACTCTGGTAGAGGTACGGTTGGGAAACTGATAAACCGACCCTGGGGTCCTGGTGCTCTGGTTTTACTCGTTAATGTATAGTTACAGCCCATTGTTGGGTTCTGGGCACATTATGCAAAATCCACGGAAATCACAGTGAAGTTTGACCCTATTTCTTGACCGGGGTTGCTTTTCCATAGCATTCTCTCTTCGGGACTTCTGTTTGGCTGCCTGTCCTAGTGTGGTTTTCCTTACTGGTAACGGTCCCTGGCTCTCAAGTCAACGTAAGGGGTCATGTGACAACAGCTGCCCGTGACAGCGCGGGAGACAGGTGCTGCTTTCCCAGGTTCTCAGCCAGGCTCTGCTGCTCTGTCTGGCCTCCTGTTTCCGCAGGACTGAAGGGTTCCAGTAGCAGAGGCAGCCGGCAGGAAGCAGCGAGACAGTCATGAGGTTGCTCGAGCAGTTGGAAGAGCCCAGTCCCCTCAAGGGCACTGCCTCTTCCATCCAGAGGTATGGGAAGTCCTCCCCCCAGCGATGGCGCTTACTGGCCCATCCGACCTGGGCGGGTGACAGGATGGCTCTGCATTCGCTTTTCTCCTTGGAGGTCGGCACACTTCCAGCTAGCCCCCTGCTCTGGTGTCCGACGGGAGCGTGATGTGGGCGGCTGTTGGCACAGGGCCCTTTGGAGTTTACCCACACTTGGTCATGTTCCTGGGTTAGGCCTGAACAGCATGTCCTATGGAAAAAAATTTCTTGGGTACCTAATCAGTGGATAATCCGCCTTAAGAACGCAGGGGCTGCTTATATGAAACTGACTCTTGATGCACTGCCGTGTAGTTCAGTTCATCGGAATATCGGAGGAATGTCTTCGTGTCTACGACTGGAATAGAAGTTGACCCTGAAGACCCCTCCTTCGTCTCAAACCTGTCACAGCAATAAACACACCGCTTTGCTCACAATGATCACTCATTAAAAGAACTCAATGTGGGGCGCCTGGGTGGCTCAGTGGGTTAAGCCTCTGCCTTTGGCTCAGGTCAGGCTCAGGTCATGATCTCAGGGTCCTGGGATCGAGCCCCGCATCGGGCTCTCTGCTCAGCAGGGAGCCTGCTTTCCCCTCTCTCTGCCTGCCTCTCTGCCTGCTTGTGATCTCTGTCTGTCAAATAAATAAATCTTTAAAAAAAACCTCAATGTGTAATATTTCCTGTTACTGTATCATTGAAACTAGACTATTTTGCCCATGCATAAAACTAGGTCTTTAATTTCAGATGACGGTCTTTTGGCAACGGCATTAATGTGACACAAAGTGACCTACCTCGGTGACCCCGTGACCCGCCTTCTCCCCCCCGGCGCGCTCCCCTCGGACACCAGAGCGCGGGCCAGCCTGGCCAGTCCCCCGCGGCTGGGCTTCCCACCATCTTATAGGCGCTGGGCGGTGGTCAAGGACTTTCCCTCCAACGAGCGAGGACTCCGCCTCGGGCTGAGGACACAGCCGGCCCTCCCAGGGCCTCTCCCCGCCTCCCGGAGATGAAAACCCGCGCCGGAGGGGGGCGGCGGGCACCGTCCCGGCCGCTCCCGCCCCGCGCTGTCCCGGCTCCGTGTCTGGTCGCACGCAACAGTCGGTCGTGACACCCGCCCGGCGCTCGGCTCCTGCTGCTGCTGCCGCGTCGCGCTCGGCCTGGGCCAGGCTGTGCCCGCGCTCGCCGGGGTCGGGCGGCTCGCGGCTGTCCCCGCCCGCCCATCGACCGGGCCGAGGAATCCCCGGGCTCGCGGCGGCGGGGCCCCGGCCGGCAAGCAAGGACGGAGGGTTCCTTCGGCGGCCGGGCCCCGGGTGGGCGCGCCGGCACGTGAGCGAGCGGGGGGCGCGGCGGCCGGACGCAGGTGGGTGCGGCGGGAGCACGCGGCGCGGGGCCCGGCCACCCGCGGGGCCGCCCCGGGTCCCCGCGCTCCGCTGACCGAGGGCCGCCCGTCTCCTTCCAGGCCGCCGATGACCCGCCAGCTCGGCCGCACCATGCCTTTCCCGCCCACGTCGCGGCGGGCGCCCGCCCCGACCCCGGGGGTCCCGGCCGCGCGAGCCCCGCCCCGGAGGCCCGGCGCCCCCCGCAGGGCCGCGGCGCCCCCCGGAGCCCCGCCCGCGCCCTCGCCGCCCGCCGCCGCCGCGGAGAGGAGGAGGCCCCCGGAGCGGCCCGAGGGGCTGCTGTCCGGCTCCTGGCCCTCGACCACCCTGAAGAGGCCGCCGGCCCGGCGCGCCCCCGGCCCGGCCCCTCCGCGCGCCCCGGCCCGGCCCGCGCGCCCCGGCCCCAGCCCCGCCGCCGTGCGCGTCTCGCTCAGCCTGACCCCCGAGGCCGTCCTGCTGCTCCAGCGGCGCCACCTGGACAAGCAGCTGCTGGCGCGGCCCTGCCGGCCGCTGCCCTCGCCTTCGGCCGCCGCCGGGCGCCCGCTCGGCCCCTGCCCCTGCCCCTGCGCCCGGCCCGCGGGCCCCGGCCGCCGCCCGCCGCACCCCGGCAGCCTGCAGCCCCCCGGCCCGCGGCCCGCGCTGCCCGTGTCGCTGCTGAACGAGCGGCACAAGTACGACGACGTGGAGTACGAGGAGGAGGTCCCGGTGCCGGACGAGGGCCTGGTCCGCAAGTGCATGGAGTGGCTGCGCGGCGTGGAGAAGGCGGCCGCCGCGCGCCACCGCTCGGGGCCCCTGGACACGCTGCCGCACCTGAGCACGCTGTGAGCCGGGGGGCCGGGGGGCGCCCCGGAGCCGCAGCCACCGCCGGCGCCCGCAAGCCGGGCCTTCCCGGCCCCCCGCGAGCAGGACCAGCATCCTCGGCGCCCACGGCCGGCTTCGTGGACTCGCCGCTCCCCCGGCGCCCTGGTCTGCCTCGCGCGGCCCACCTCCTGGCTCCTGGGAGCCGAAGCGCCAGCGTGAGGCACGGGCTCGCGAGACCTCCCCAGCGCCCCCGCCGTCCTCCAGTCCAGGCTCTCCCCACCCTCAGCCTGGACAGTGCCCCTTTCCCTCTCCTGCACCCATGGCTCTCCCGGAGCTTGCCTTTTGCTGCATTCCGGCCTCCTCCTCGCTTCTCCAAATGCCCTGGGGCTCAGCTGGTAGGGGAGTAGGATGCAGGGAAAATGCCTCTGGTCCCCCACCCCTAAGATTCCTGCATGTCCCAGAGACCCTCTGGCTGGGCCAGCGGTCTGTCGCTTTCTGCCGGTGCCGGGCACTGGGTGTCCCAGTCCCAGGAGCTGGTGTCCTCCGGCAGGAGCGCACATAGATGGTGGGTGGCTGTCTGCCGCAGAACCGGATTTAAGATTTTGCTGCATTTATGCTTTTGTTTCTCCAAAGTGGAAAACATGTCCGGGGTCAGGAAAGCTTGGAAACTCAAGACCTAACTTTCCAGCTTGTCAGGGGAAGGGTAGGAAGCCCAGCGGTGACCCCACCGGGTGAGTGGGGCTGGAATGGGAAGGGCTCTGTCCACACGGAGGTTGCGTCCAGGCCCCTGTCCTGCCCGCAGTGCAAGCCTGTGCACACTTGCCCACTCGTTCACACGCACGCTCACACCCACACCCATAACGCTCACTCGTGAACTCCCACAGTCTCGCTCACCCTCACTGCTACACACTGGCCTGCTCACACGGCCTCACACTCAGGGCTCTCACACTCAGTGCTCACACACATGCACGCACATACACGTGTCTCCAGAGGCACAGCCGCAGGGATAGCGTTTAAAGGCCCAAGATGTGAGCCGGAGCTGGGCTCAGCCTCTGCTCAGACTCATCATTTTTACTTGAAGTGCTGCTCAGAGTGGCTCCGCGCTGCGGAAAGAACGGCCACGCCCAGGGAGCCGGGACGGGCAGAGCACCGGGTGCGGGTCTAGAGCAGAATGTTCCGGGCCAGAGGAGCAATTTACCGAGGGGAGGAAGTGGGAGCCGCTGGCTGGGGCGTGGGGTACGTGTGCATGTTTCCAGTACTTTTAATCACTGTGTAAAAATCAGTAACGCGGACATATAGCGGTGTAGAGTGATCTAAACAAGTTTCTGCTTATTATTTGAATAAAGGGTAAAACTTTATTTAGGAGCTGGCCGTAGCCTTCCCCGCTAACTTCAGGCTGATTTCTCGACATTTCCTCCACGCGTCATCATCAGATAAGGCTGGTTACCGAAGAGGAACCTGTTACCTCAACTCCGACTTATTTTGTGAAAGTTAATAAGTGGCTGGTGTTTATCTTGTTGGACTTTAATGTAGCAAGTCTTGATTACATCTTGTATTGAAGCCTTACATTTTTAAAAACCTAATTTTATATTTTCTTGTGATGTTTGCTCTAGTCTCTCTCTCTCTCGGTACCAGTCTAGCCAAACGTGGAGCATTTAGTTCTGCAGGACGAGGTCGGCCCCACACAACGCCTCCCACTGACTAGCTCGTGTTGCCTGACTCCACTTGAATGCCAAGAGCTCGGTTGTCCTTTATTTAAGATGAATGTGTTAATACACGGGGCGGGGGGCGTGCAGGGGCCACTCCGGTCTGGGTGATGCGATGTGTCCCGTGGACACTGTGTCGGAGGCGGGGTGCTGGCTGAGGACAGTGCCCACGGGCTCCGAGTGAGGTCAGGGCGCACAGGGCGCCCGCTGGCTCTGGGAGTGCTCAGTGCAGAGACCAGTCGCTGAGACCTGAGCCTTCCGCTCCGTGCATTAACACTGTAAGGACTGTCCCAAAGTAATCAACTTTTGCAAGCATTTTTCCGTGTCTGCCCGTGTGTGTGTGTGTGTGGCCTGGATCCTGTTGCCGTCACAGCACTCTGTGGCTCTGTGTGTCCCTGTTACTTCTTTGCCTCCCTGCCCTCTCCCCGCTCCTCTTCTGGGTCCCCATCTCCACCTGTCAATTGGCTGCCATGGGACACTGAACTCTTTCTCCCCGTGGCATTTGTTGAACCGTTTTTTGTGCCTTCTTCACTGTCAACGCAGAGGAGTGGGACGTTCATGGTTCTGTTTGACGACCCTCGGTAGAAACAAAGGTTGTACACATGACCCATGACGTCTCTTCATGACCTTACTGACATTTTGAGAAGTCGTCTGAGTCCTTGTGCTGCACTTTCTTGATGTTCAAATAAAGAAATTCAGTGCCTCGTGTTTTCTTTCTGAGGAAGATAACACTGGTCAGGAAGAGATTCCTGTGGTGTTTGGAGTTGGAGTGAGGGGGTCTCCCCTGGTTGCTGCTCCCCTCCCGGGGTCTGTAATAAAGCTGTGGGGACGACTAGGTGACTCCGTCGGTAAAGTGTCTGGCTTGGGCTCAGGTCGTGATCTCAGGGTCCTGGGATGGAGCCCTGCATCGGGCTCCTTGCTCAGCCGGGAGCCTGCTTCTCCCTCTCCCTCATGCTCTCTCTCAATCTCTCTCTCTCTAATAAATAAATAAATAAATAATCAAAAAAAAAAAAAAGAAAGAAAAGCTGTCCGGCTGTGACACCTAGCCTTGCATCAGATCACAAGCCCTATGCAAGCTCTTTTCCAAATCGCCCCCCTGACGTCCGTAGCACAGCACAACAGGATCTGCGTCTGTGTTGGGAAGTGCATCCCGGGCCCGCTCCCGGGCCCCTTCTTATTGCGGAAAGTGATTTCCTTCTGGTAGGTGGCACTGATGGGAGGCTGAAGGGTCAGCGTGAACAGTGGCGAGGACTATCTGATTTCTAGGAAGGGTGGTAGGAAATGTGGTTTGCCTTTGGAATACTCGGGTACGCTGAGAAGAAAAGCCGTAAAAGGTGTCCACGGAGGAAGACGGTTGGGAACGTGTTCTCTGTGGAAGGGGTGGCATTACCGTCAGGGTCTCCCGGGGCCGCGCTGTCCTGTAGCAGGGGGCAGGGGGCCGTGGGCAGGGGCCCCCAGCGCGGAGGCTGAGCCTTCAGGGAGGGGGTGAGAGACATTGAACACCACGGTGCAAGCAGAAGGCGTGTAACGTTCTAGAGACTGGGTGTGTCCAGAAGGGAGGGCTCCCTTCTGCGCGTGCAGACGGCTGCCTCCTCACCGTGCGCTCTCATGGCCTGTCTCTGCGCACAGCGGAGAGAGGGCTCCAGCGTCTCCTCCCCCTTGTGTAAGGACACCCGTCCTACAGGATCAGGCCCGCCCCGGTCACCTTTCCTAAGGCTTCAGCTCCGAATACAGTCACGCTGGGGCTTAGGGCTTCAACATGTGGACTTTGGGGTGATGTCACCCGGTCCATAACACGGTCCAGGATTTTGGGTGCTTTTTGAGGTTATATATGATAAGATCTCAATTCCTTCCTACCACTAAGGTGTGCGTGCACACACACACACACACACACAACTTTGGGAAGCATGAAGAAGTGAGAAAAGAAATTTTTACTGAAATCTGAAAAAAAAAATAGTCCCTCTTTTGTGTTTCTATACACAAGGACATGGAGGCAAAGAGATTTGCTCTGCTGGTCAGAATGGCTCCAGCGGGACCATAACCTAACATTTTAAAGGTTGGTTTTGCCCTCCACCTCTCTTTTCCCTGCCCTGTGCTTGGTTCGGTGTGAACTCCTGTCCCGGAGCTCCTGATTGGGTCTTCAGCGACAGGGCCTGGTGGCGGGAGGGGCTGTGCAGGGGGAGGCTTGGCGGTGGCTGGGGTTCGGTCCCGCGCTGTGGGGCTGTGTGCGCGGCTTCCCTGCCCGGCCACCTGTGCTCTCCCGGACGCACACGTACACACAAGCTCCTTTCTGCCTTCCTCATCCTCTTTCTCTTCTTGGCCCACCTCTCCTTTCTGCCTTTCTTCTGAGCACCTCCTGCCTATATTTCTTGGTGCTGAAAGCCGTGTTCCAGGGCTGCTGCTGTTTCAGGGACACTGTTACTGCCCGTTGTTTCTGGAAGGCACCCAGTTATAGTCCTGTCTCTATCGGGGTGGAGACCATCAAATGAAGAGGTGAGGAGAGAGCGCTGTGGTCCCCTTGCAGGGCCCGGGGAGTCCTAGCGCCCTTCCTTTTCCTTTCTGTGTCTGCATCTTTGCACACACAGGCGTATGGGCACAGGCACACGTGCGTGGATTCACATGCACACAGACATGTGCTCAGACGTGCGTGTGCACACACACGCACACACATGCTGCCGCAGAAGCAATTATGTGAGCCGTTGCACCTGAAGTGATGGGGCTTGATTCTAGGACACACGTCAGATCACATCCAACGGGGGCCCGAAAACTGCTGAACACGTACGAAAGGTCACCTTGAGGAATTCTGCAGGGTTTCCCTTCCACGGTACCAAATACTGAACATGGAAAAGGAAACCTTGCCCATTCCCCACAGCCTTGCCCCCGTTCTGTTGACGCAACTGTTTCATTTCCTAGTGTTTACGTCACAGGTGACAAGTGTCAGGATTCAGAACACTGGAGCTGCGAAAGGGTGACTCACAGGTGATGAGGGCTACGGGCTGAGAGTTTGTGGGACGAATGAGTGAAGACTGAGGCTCAGGAATTCATTTGTTTGTGACGCATTGTGAACATCCAGAAGGCTGTCATTACACCTACAAGCATCAGTGAATCGAGCAGGAGTGAGGACACACCAACAGCGCAACTCGGTGGGAAGACGATAGATGGACAGACAGATAGACAATGGAGACAGAGTGCTGAATGTCTGTGTCCCTCCCGGATTCCCGCGTGGAGACCAAACCGTGGATGCGATGGTATTAGGAGCTGTAGGGCAGCGAATAGGTCATGGGGAGGGGTCTCCCTCCATCAAAGGGGGCTTTGGGCCCTGTGGGGAGCAAGTGACTGCGGTGTAACCCCCTCAGCCAGCGGCGTTCTGCCAGAGAAGCTGGAACTGAGAGAGAAATATCCGTATGTACACAGGTGGATGGACAGATGACACGGCGGACGGAGAGGCGGACAGGGTTTAGCTCCGTCAGCCACATCAGCCCCCAGGACGTGCAGCTCCTGGTCTGTTGGGTCTCATCTCCATCCCCTCCATCCATCGTCATCCATCGTCAGCATCTCCCAGACTCTGCTGCTGCCTTCCCGCCGCGGCCTGCCCTGGGAGCACCGCAGACCACTGAGGGGCGAGGGACGGAGATCACTGCTCCCTTTGCTTCTCCAGACCTTCCAACCCTTTGAAACCAATGCACTGTTAGGTTCCCCTGCCTGAGCTTCTACAGTGGTTTCTACTCGCTGGTGATGCACCAGGAGGTCATGACTCGTGGAGGTGGTTTCCTCCACACGCCCCCCCGCCCCGGTTCCTTCAACACAGAGGAAGGCTGAGATGCCGAGCTAACTGCACCAGCGTGTTGGTCCTCACAGCAACCTCCCTTCTATTTACAGGTGTAGAAAGAGTTAAGGGGGTAAAGAGCTCACACCGACACCTCACAGTGACCCAGCTGTCGAGCTGGGCATCATACCCCGGTCTACCCGAGTTCCAGTTCCCAGCCTTCATGCAAAGGAGTTGGCTCAGTGCTGTGGGGGCAAGAGGGGGGCCAGCGGCCGAGCACCAGGGCGGACACACTGAGAAAAAAGCGAGGACTGTGCACAGTGCGACTCCGGAGAACCTCCTTCGAGGTGGGGCTTAGGGACCTGACATTTCTGTGAAACATCGATTTAAAACTCTTCATGAATAAAGATCACAACAGAAGTCAACAAACCAGGGTACCAACAACAGAGAAAATTAACAGAGACTTAAGTTGGTTCTTTTTAAAGACTAGTTAAATTGTGCAACCTGTAGCAAGACTCAAGAGAAAAAGAAGTTTAAAAAAAAGTCACAGATTGTTTAGGTCAGGAGCAACAGAGGGGCTATAACTACAGATCCTACAGAGTTTGAAATGTAATCAGACAAGAGCACGGACTGAAAGCAAGGGCCCAGCCTCCAGCCTCCCATCGACAGTGTTGCTCAAAGCAGGCACTGAGCAATGTTTTCCTTCATTATTTCAGAAAATATCCTTTCTGAGATCCCTGTCTAGTTTGCTGAATGGTAAAAACAGCGGATATTTATGACCGAGGCGTGTGTGTTTTTAACTTTGCAATGTATTTCATCAGATTGGATGCAAAGAGGATTTTGCTTTTATTTCCCAAAAGAACAGATACAATTTCCCAACACACACAGTCCCTACCATGTGGGAAAGGATATTTTCTTTCTGCAAGGAGAGCCTGAATGGCATGGTCACATCATTCAGTGAGAGGAGTCTCTCCTACATCAGTGGGCATTCTCCACTTCCCCGTCCACAGTGTCCCATGGTGTCCCCGGTTCCCACAATGTTCCACAATGTTTCACAGCGTTGCAGTGTCCCCTTTTGTTCCACAGTGCCCCATGATGTTCCATGATGTTCCAGGGTGTCCCACAGCATACACGGTGTCTCACAGTATCCATTGCTGTCCACAGTATCCCACAGTGTCCCCTGTGGCCCACAGGTTTGCTCTTCCCCTTGTCAGGCTGTGGCCTGTGCCCTCCAGCGTTCAGGGCTGCAGACCAGCCCTGTTTTGCCTTTTCAGGGCAACAGTCAGGGGATTAGTCTTCATTTCTGGTACCTTCACCACTGGTTTGGACAACACTCTCTGGCCAATCTTGGAAACGAAGGGGGGGTTCTATGTGATGTGTCCCCAGCCTCTCGGGTACCAGTGACACTGGGACTCAGAGCCGATGCCTGGTCGTTACCGCCCGCGGAACGGGGTTTGACGTGGCCTCCCTGCTTCCTGTCCTTTGTGCCGCTGGTGCTCGGGGCGGCATCTCTGCACGTCCACGCAGGGTAGCCCCGGGGCTGCTGCCAGACCTCGCCTCTTCGTGAGCAGAGGGTCAGCACCCTTCCGTGTGAGAAGATTGTACGAGAATCACAGAAAGCCGCGTGCGTTTTACTAGTTCGCCACACAGCAGAGGGGTGGAAATGGGGTCCCGTGGTTGCTGTGACAAGAGCAGGAAAAACCCATCCCAGGGCTTGTCTGAGAAGACACTGGGACGAAACCGACCACCCGGCAGATGCCAGCGGAGAGGGGCGGGGGGTCCAGGAGTCCACTCGCGCTGGTGCCTGCCGCTGGCCAGGGCCTGGGCCCAGCGGGCTCCCGGGGGGCCTCTTCGGTCAGGGATGGGGTGGGCTGGGGACACCTGTAACCCTGGAGGCAGGGTTCCAGACCCCGGGAGGTGGACGTCGGTGCCTGCAGACCTGCACTGCCCACTTCCCAAACAGGCATCGCTCTCCTGGCCTCAGCAGCACTGAATGGTTGAATGGGCCGGGGGTTGGGGCGGTTCTCGTCCACAACCCAGACACAAGCCAGCACCCAGGACAGTGGCTCAGGTCCCCTCGCCCTTGCAGGAAGCACAGTGAGTCGGGCACCTGACCACCGTCTGGCCACAGCACCCACGGGCTCGGCTTCCCATCCCCACTTGAGCGTCCCCGAGCCCCCGCCTTCTCTGGCGACACCCATCTGTGCTAAGAGCCGAGGAACTGCTAGAAGAGCCCACGCTCCCACAAACAGTGGCGCATTTGCCAGAATTTTACAAAGATGTGGTCGAAATGTCATGAGTGTGGCCCGGCATGAGGGGTCCCCACGCCGGAAGAATGGGGAAAGGCGAGGGGACTTGGAGCGGACTTGCCGGCGAGGCTGGACGGACCACATCAGTAATGCTCTCCGGGGAGTATCGTCCTCACGCTCTCCTGCGCTCTGGAATTGCCCACACAGCTCGTCAGGGAGATCAGGGGAGAGCCTTGAATTCCGCGGCGGCCCGCGGGCCAAGAGCCCTGTGAGCAGGAATGCACTGTTTGCCGCCTGGGGCCGGGCCGGGCCGGGATGTGGCCTGACTCGGGGACTCCTGGAGCCCCCGCCCACGGCACACTTGTCAGTTCCTGAAGACTCTCCCTTCGCCCTAAAGCACAGATATCGATAAGCCTAGGTTGGCAAGGCGCCGGGAGGCCCCACCTGCTCGGGAGAAAGGTGTTGGGATTCTTTTTCCCAAGGCGACAGGGGAAGGTGTGGAGCGTCTGCACAGGTGGAGTGTGGGGGTCGGGGACTGGCAGATGGGGGGCTGTGAATGGAAGGAACAGGGTTGGCTTGTCACACGGCAGGGGCTTGTCACACTGTCCCTGCTCTGTCTGTTGCCTGAGGGAAGAGGCGGGAGAAACCCGGGAGCAGGGAAGGAGAGGAAGGGCCCATTGGTGTGGGCTTTGTGAAGTGCCCGGGTTGCCCCCTTGGCCCACCCTCCCAGGCCCCTCTCCTGGGCAGCCACAGGGCAGCCGCGGCTCCAGCCCCCGCCGTCCTGCAGGTCTGACCAACCCTCCAGAGCTTAAAATACTTCTGATACTGCTCTGTGGGAAATGCCTTCAGCGCCTGTTTTTAAGGAATCCAACTCAAATTAATACTATTACATCATTATTCAAACATACACTGGACACAGTTCAGACCCTGTTCCCAGGAGACGTGTGGACAGAAGCGTCCCGTGCCCCACGCTGGCCTTGCTGGAGTGGACGGGCTTTTTGGAAATGTCCAGAGTCGCTCCCTCGGGCTGTGTCTCAGAGCCCTGACCCTGGGAGACACGCCCGTTCCTTTAGCTGTGATGGGACCGTTCGCCTCTCCCCACGGAGCCTTGGAGCCTCCGGCCCCTCTGGCTTCCAGAACGTGACTAAGGCCTCTGGTATGGCTGAAACCGCTGGCTCGTTCCGCAAAGCGAGAGGCCAGGATTCCCGTGCCTGCTCTTGCGAACACCCTCCCAGGCACGTCCCAGGACCGGTGTTTGGGCGCCGGCCGCCAGGAGCACACAGCCAGACGTCTTTCAGGAGCTGTGACCCGGCTCCATTCCGAAGATCTGCTCTTGATATCCCTGAATGACGAGCGAGAGGTTTCAGGGGGTTGTGTTGACATGGCTGAGATTTGTTTACTCTTCATCTTGGAAGCGCCCGGACGCTGTCTCACATGATTCCGCAATCCCAGATACGGAACAGATGGAAACAGAAAATTCTGCCATATGGAACTCATGCCTCATCAGGCCTCACACAGTAAAATGCTTTATTGTTAAAGCTTTCTTTCTTTTTTTTTTTTTTTGATCTTATTTATTTATCTGGGAGAGAGAGGGAGAGCACAGAGAGAGAGGGAGCGAGCACAAGCACGGGGGAGCACAAGCAGGGGGAGTGAGAGAGGGAGAAGCAGGCTCCCCGCTGAGCAGGAAGCCCAACTTGGGGCTCGATCCCAGGACCCTGGAATAGTGACCTGAGCTGAAGGCAGACGCCCAACCAACTGAGCCACCCAGGTGCCCCCTAGTTAAACTTTTCTCTTCCAGATTTTTTTTACTTGTTCTTAGATTCCACATGCTCAGTGTGACCAAAGATACCAGATATACAAAGAAAAAGGAGTCCCCGTCCCCAGTTCCCCACGGCCCTCTTCGCTAAGTAGCCAAGGTGAACCTGGAGTGGGTTCCTCCAACCTTTTCCTGTCAGCATCGGGGTCTATTATCCTTGCTGGTTGTGATGCTTTGCAATTAAAAAAAAAAGAGAAGAAAAAAAATGCAATTAAAAAAAAGCGTATTTAAGAAAATATTCATCTGATGGTAGACAAAAGCCTTGTGCCCTTGTCCAGCAAAAGAGGTTGAATTTCTCAGTGGGAATCAAAGGGGCCCCAGGACGCCACCCCTGGGGGCCCCAAGGACAAGGCGAACAGGCTGGTGGTTGTCGGGCTCCAAAGGGATGGAAGAGTTACTAGGGGCGTGTCGCTGCTCTGGGCCCCGTCTCTCGGCGAGGAGGGCCCCACACCTGCGCCCGTCAGCAGGAGCAAGCATCACGCGGGCTGCGGGCGCCTTCACTTCGTCTCTCGATGAGTCCCGTCATTCCTGGAGGCAGGGAAATGCAGACGCAGGGAAATCAGAACCACCAAGTCTGGGTTGTCCAGGGACAGGCTGGCTCACGAGGGTTCTTTCCCCATGTCGCTTATAATGTCACATCGGGAGAAGTAGTCACAACGGTCGTCACACACGCGGCCGTTGGCAGCCAGGGTGGGCGTCTCCCCTCGGCTGTAAGGACTGAAGGCTCCTGCCCGCCCCCCTTCTTCCTCAGCGACCTCTTCCGGCTGCGTTCGAGTAAGGAGCCCCTCAGTGCAGAGTAAACCCCAAGTGAGAAAGAGATCGCCTTCAATCCAAATTCTCTCGTTTCTTGGTCAAATAATAATCACTTAAAATAACAAAAACCACACCAAAAAATGAGCCCAGGGCAAGGGAGACTACTGTGCTTAAGGTCACCATCAAAACCAACGCGAGAGACTGAAAAAGAGAAAAAGACAAGAAAACCCCGCGGCTCCCGAGGCTCCCGCGGCCTCTCAACAAGTCTCTTCTACTCGCGTATCAACTAATTTGACTGAAGGCCGTTACTCTTTTATTTTTCCGTTCTTGAAATACTTAAGGGGAACCGGGGGGGCTCCGTCGGTGAAGCGTCTGCCTTTGGCTTGAGTCATGATCCCGGGGTCCTGGGATCGAGTCCCGTGTCGGGGTCCCTGCTCAGCGGGGAGCCTGCTTCTCCCTCTGCCCATTCCCCCGCTTGTGCTCTCTCTCTCTCTCTGATAAATAAATAAAGCTTTAAAAAAAAACTTAGTATCTCATAGAATCTTACAATCACGTACAAATTTTATAAACCACAATAAATAGAAGCACTACATCTCTTGTGATATTTTAACAACCTCATGGCTATATAATAGTAAAATTTAAATTATTGTTTAAAATTATTTACAATTTAAATTAAAATTTAAAAAGTAAACGGTCCCCTAGAAGCAAAGGAAAAGAGAGGGCTCCCCACGATCTCTGGGATCTTGGTCCAAAAGACTCATTTTCTCATCTTCCCTTTTCTGGGTTTCTTTAAGCAGACAAAGAAACGAGATTTAAACAGAAGTGCCTCATGCCTCATGCACCTGGCAGTAAATATCAGCTAGGATCTGAGCATGAATGTGGTCCGTCCTTAGGCTGATACTGAGTTCTCAGGATGAGACAGTGTGGACCTGTTCCTCCTGACCTCCCGTTGCAGACGAGCTGAGTGACCCCCTTACTGACCCCTGTAGTCGAGATTTGAAGCCCCTTTTGGCCTTTTTCCCTCCTGTAAAGTCACTATTGGTACAGCTATTCATGGTTAACGCTACTTTGGGATGCTGGTGTTCTCTGCTGAAACCACCGGAAGGAGGAGCCCGAGGGGCAGAGGGGAGGGGGCTCATGTCCTGCACGGGCATCTGGCTCCGCACCTGGGACCTGTCCTCAGCCCTCCCTTCAGCTCCTTGTCACCTCCGGCTACTTCCTGCGAGCTCCAGACTTGCAGCCACCAATAGCTGTCCCCGTGGGCATCTGTGCCCGGTCACTGCCACGCCTGTAGGGCTCAGGTGCCTTCCCCTCCGGGACCAGCCCTCCACCCCCAGCTCCCTTTCCCACTCGCGCCGGACTGTATCCCGTTTCCCGCACGTGGGGAGATCTACAGGCGGTGGGAGGGCTCAGCCAGCGATCTCAGGGAATCGGACGATGCCGGGTCCTGGGCGTCACCCAGGTTTCCGCCCGCTGGTTGGGACTGTCGCTTTCGTCTGTGGTGGGTGTTCAAAGTCGGGTGGGATCGCCCAGCACCTCGAGACTTTAGCAATCCAGGGCATCATGGAACGTTTGCCCTGTTTACTCTTCACCTACCCTTTACAGTAATCTTTACCTAAGGTGTTAGGCAGACAGATGAGATGGTAATCTGGTGATTTCCCAACACAGCAGCGAGGAGCCGGTAACGCAGAAATCCATCCGTGGGGCGTGCCCGTAGCAACCAGGAAGGGGCGAACAGGTTGATGTCCTTCTGCCAGCAAGAGTGCAAGGTGGTGGTGGGGGGGGCTGGACACTGGGAAGGTCTGGGCGGGTTTTTAACAGCGCTGCTTTGGCATTCAATCCCCTGGTCGCTGGTCACGAGCACTGGACCTCCCACGCCACGGCTTCTGCAGGCCCGACGGCCGCGGCGTGTGCGCGGGGATGGCCGCTGCAGCCTGTGGGGTGGGATGGCGCCCGGGTGTTTCCAGCTCTTGGGAGCCACTCGTCAGCTGTCATCTGGGCGGGGGCTACACACCAGCCCGTTAGGGGACTCGGTCCACTTAGGAAGTTAAGGACAAATGACTTCCTAACCTTGGTTTTCACCATCCCTAAATGCATTTAAGTAGAGAAACAGAGAAAGCAAAATCTATTTTTAGGGTTCTCTGGTTTCTGGAAATAGAAGCCGACTCTGCTCCCACTGGAGCAAAAAAGGAAAGTTCTGAGAAGGCCGTGGGGTCTGGGGAGGATGAAGGGAGGCTGAGCAGGCGGGCTATGGGAGGGGTGGGCTGCAGACAGACCGAAACGGGGTCCGTCTGGGTCCTGGGGAGAGGGCGCTGGTGATGTGACCTCACACGTTGCTGGGGGGCGGGGTGCGGAGGAGGTGGGATATTTGACCAGAGAAGAGTGGAGCGATGCTGCCGGCCACTGCAGCTCAGGGACACAGAGCCCCCATGCTGTGCTGGGCACCCTGTGTGCCTTGGCCCACGGCAGCCGCAGTCATTCCTCCCCAGCGCCGACCATGGGCTGGCGCTGGTCCGAGACCTGGGGTGCGTGTTCGTAGGCGGTTCGTGCAGGGGGAAGAAGAAAATCCGGGTCGAATGAGAGGGTCCATGCGGTGGGGACGACAGGCTGCCATGCCTGTCTCCGACAGGAGAGCCATGTGCCTGGCTGGGGCCCCTGAGAGCTGGGCAGATGAGGCTGGCGGTGGAATAAGTCAGGAATAAGTCAGGAATAAGTCAGGTGAGTTTAACGGCATGCCATGCGGTGGGGACGACAGGCTGCCATGCCATACCTGTCTACAGGTAGCCGGGTAGACACCACTGGGAGGGGGAGTCTGAGCAAAGACTTTGGGAAGGTGAAGGGCTGGCCACGCAAGCCTGGGGGGCTAGAGGTCAGGCAGGGCGTCAGGCAAGTGGGGGGACTGAGCCGCAGGGAAGCTCGGGTGCACGGGATTGCCAGGCCTGGAGGAGAGGTGTGGGCATAGGGCGGGTCACACGGCGTCTTGCAGGGTCCCCCTGAGGACGGTACCAGGCAGGCTTAAAGTTACCCATCCAAGCCTGCACAGCTATTATGGGCAGAGCTGGAGGCTAAAGGCAAGGAATTCTCGTCTTCTGCCCTCCCCAGGAAGGACCAGCGTTCGGCCAGCATTGCTGCACCACGGGGACTGTCCCTAGCTCTGCCCATGGGCCATTGTCCCCGACACTGAGACTCGGACCCCCATGAATGCTGTACCAGCTTGCTGAGTGGAATGAAGGTAACTCTTTGTATCATGAGGGCCCACATCTGGCTTCCAGATAATAGTATCCGACATTTCCATCTGCTTTGTCTCACTCACCAATGTAAGCACCTGAAAAAGCCTGTTTCTCAGGAGATGAGGTATTGGAATATGGTTCAACACGGATGGAAGGGAACAGGATGATTCTGGGACGTTTTCCCGATGTTGTACATAGGAAGCAACCACCGACTTCCAGGGATCGTTTCTCCTAAATATCAAAGTCAAATGATGAGCTCTTATTCTGTTTTAATAATCAGGGATTTCCTGCTTATAAAAGACCTAGGAGATACGGCGTCACGACCTACTCCTGGGGATCTGCACGATCCGCCTCGGGGATACGGACTGGCGATTCTCTCCGTGGCGGTCGCCTCTCCTGTCGTCCCTGTGTGTCTCCCGCCGGCGCCTGTGCAGACGCCAGGAGCGCGTGCGTGGATTCTCGCGACGTTCTCACAGTGCCCAGTGTTCTCCTGCCACGCGACTCTATGGCTCTGTCACTTTTCACTGTTACCATAGTTTTTATTTATTATTTTATTTTAGTTTATTTACCATAATTCTAAAAACCATTTCCCTAAACCAGTACTGGGCGGGTCCCCCTCTGGGGCCTTGTAATAGCACCGGGGTGAGCGGCTGTGCCGGCCCAGTCTGTGTGTTGTGAATCGGGAAGAGCACTTTGCGAGTGATGTTTATGCCTCTTTACGCGAATCTGTTCTCCTGGGCTGGGCTTCTGGAAGAGGGGGCTGGGGGCATGAACATATTGAGCTTTGATGTCCGCCCCAGAGTGTGTCTGAGGATGTCCCTTCCACTCACCTGCACACACACAGCGTGGTCACTTTTTAAAATGTTCATTTGAGGGGCGCCTGGGTGGCTCAGTGGGTTAAAGCCTCTGCCTTCGGCTCGGGTCACGATCCCGGGGTCCTGGGATCGAGCCCCGCTTCGGGCTCTCTGCTCAGCGGGGAGCCTGCTTCCTCCTCTCTCTCTGCCTGCCTCTCTGCCTACTGTGATCTCTGTCTGTCAAATAAATAAAAAAATTTAGAAATGTTAATTTGACAGGGAAAAAAGAAAAGAGAGAGACAACTTTTTGGATCTCTTTGACTAATGGTAAAGTGAAACTTATTTATGTTTGTGTGGTGAGTCTATATCTTCTCTGACACATCGTTTTTTAAATTATTCTGCTCTGCACATGAAATGTGACAATAATTACTAATGTTCATGAGCGCAGTCTTCCTTACCGTCTTCATAGGCTGCGGAATAATTTTTTCTTTGACACCAGAGACCATTTCATTACCTTGACATCCTTGTGAGGTCGACGTTACTTTGCAGAGGGGGAGACAGAGGCCCCGAGAGGCTGGCCGGCCTGCCCGCCGTCACCCAGCAGCAAGGGCGGGAGCTGAGGGTCACAGCTCCCCAGGCCGGCTCCTGACCATAGCCACGCATGCATGCCACGGGCTTGGGGGACAGAGGGAGGAAGAGCTTGTCGTTGTCTCATCAGTAAAGAGATACCCTCCCCAGCTGCTTTAGTTTTCTTCCATCAGGAGAGCCATGTGCCTGGCTGGGGCCCCTGAGAGCTGGGCAGATGAGGCTGGCGGTGGAATAAGTCAGGAATAAGTCAGGTGAGTTTAACGGCCGAGCACCCCGGGACCGCACGCCAGCTGGTCTGAAGGGTTAACTCATTCACGGTAACACACTCTGCTTGCCGACCTAAGGCCCTTGATCTGGCACAGAACCAGTTTCTTTTCTTTGAGATCTGCAGGCCACTGACCTTGGGGAAAGAAGGACCAGAACATCCCCGGGCCACAGAGGCCAGAAGTCTGTTTGCAGCCGCCTGGGCTTTCTGATCAGCCCAGCCATCTGTTGGCAAAGAGTTTTCCTGTTTTAAGGTTGCACACATGACTTTACTGACCTCCCTTCACACGCCCAGAGACCTTGCCCTCCTTTGCAGAAAGAAGAGCCCAGTTTGAAAAGGAACATGAGCTCTATCTAAGAGGCTGGTCACCTGGGGAGAAGGCGGACTCTTGTCCAAAGGCCGACTCGGGGTGTCCCGCCTGCCCCAGAGACGTGCGGAGGGCTTTAACTGGGTGAGGGAGCGCTGCGGGCCACGACGGTTCTTGACCGCGTGCAGGTTGATGAGGCCAGCTCCTGAGTGACCTCAGTGCTCCCAGCTTGTGCCGGGAGTTCTGGGTCCTTGGTGCCCACGGGTGCTTGTGCAGGACTTCTTGGTTGAGCACGGGCCTCTCAGCAGATGGGAGGTGAACTTGGGTTTCGGTAACCCTCCAGGAGGAGTAGACACGTTACGGGCAGAAGGAAGGATCTCCCATTGCATTTCCTCATCTCTGGGACCTGGCCCCCCCACGGACTGGGCTCGGTCACAGCTTCCCCAGCCCCAGGACACCCAGGACCCTCCTCCCACCCTCCCAGTCCAGGATTTGGACCCGTGAAAGCACGGAAAGTCGGAAATGATGTAACTTGACTCAGTAAGGAACACGGAGGGTGACCCCGTTTCCACTGGGTGTTTATCAGCCTGGTACAGAGCTGCACATCCCACTGCACATCCCACTGCACAATTCTGCACATCCCACTGCCCGTAGAACCCACAGCGGGTGCTCCCGCGTGCCTAGTCATTCCCACGATAGAGCGAGGACCCAAAACCTCAGAGCTTTCAGGGAGGAAGGGGTCCAACCTAAAACAGAACAAGAAAAAGTACGCAGCAAGGACCAGCAGCAGTGGACCCTGACCCCACCCCACCAGGTGGCCCTTGAATAGAACAGCGGCCACTGAATGGTGTCTCAGCAGCAGTGAGGGAGCGCGGCTGCAGACACAGAATGTGTGTCGGTCGCCGGGGCAGCTGGCTTCTGTTGTGACAACGGCTGGAGACGCAGGGCCACAGAGAGTCCCAGGCCTGACATGCCCAGACCAGGGACCCCGCCAGCTTGGCGGAGGGAGTCAAGGTGGCGTTGGTGGGTGAGTGGAGACAAAGACCACCGGGGCTGTGGAGGCAGTGGAAGGACCAGAGAAGCCGGGAAGACCAGCCTCTGTGAGGCCCCCTGACCTCCAGGATTGGCCCAGTCTGGACGCCCGCCTGATTGTTTCTCCAGGGAGTTAGTGGAGATTAAAATCGCCTAAAATTGCCTGGCTGGCCTGTAGAGCCACGTTATGTAAAATACTACTGGGGAAAAACAAACATTACATTGTTTGCTGGCTTTTGGAGTTTTTCTATTTATTTTGCAAGAATAAAGCTAGCAACCAGAGTGGATTGTGGTTCCCCTCCAATGTTCATGACAAAGCCTCAGGAAGAAAGAAAATTTATACATTCTCAAACGCTCTTGCTGATAATGTAGAGATTTTTTTTTTGTCATTAAAATGGTTTTTAAATGGCAGCACCATTAAATGGGTCTTTTCCTTCTCAGCTGAGTTAAGAGCTCTCCTGCGTTGGGCCCCAGCTGCCCCTCGATCGTTAAAAACAAAACAAAGCTAGAACCCAGCTCTGTGGTCAGAATCAGGAATCCCTGATTAAAACCTTACTTCCTGCACCGCAGCCTCACGGACCAGTTACTTAAATATGTCACGTGCCCAGCAGCTTAAAATCCGTGGGAATTCCGTTTCTTTCCTCCTTGTCGTTTAGGGAAGGACCTTGCAAATATAGGCCCCAAGAGAGCATCACATCCTCCTGGGGCTGGAGGGGCGGAGGGCACTCCGGGGAAATGTTCATTCCTGGCGTGAGTATCCGTGGGAGGTGCCTCCTGGCTTTCCCGAGCGTGAACCTTCCCCGATATGCTGGGGGACAGCACCCCGCACTTTGCAGAACCTGAAAGAGCCGAGCTGCGCCCAGCTGGTCCGGGGTACAGACGGGATGAGGCCTTAGGAGTGTGCAGCCAGGGGTCCCAGGGCGACGGCTTCCTGCTTCCACGCACACTCGAGGTTGCTGGAATCCAGAGCCAGGCAGAGAGTGGCCCCGTAGAAGGCTGGGGTGGGACAGCCCCACTCCTCCACTTGACAGCCACCTGCCTGGGGTCAGAGGGCCAAGTGACACCGTGGTGGGGACCGTATAGACACTGCCGGGGGCCTCCTGTCCTCCCGTGCTCCGCTCATTTCTCCAGGAGACTTGCTGGAGGTGGTGCGGGTCTGGCCTGTTGGTCCCTTTGGGCTCCAAGGCCACAGGCTGGGCCGTGTGACCACGAGGGACCTGCCCCCACAGTCAGAGGGCACCTGAGAAGACCCTGCAGGGCCCTCCCGCTCTCCCGGGCTTTGTCGAGGACCACGCCAGCGCCTTCATCGTAAAAGGCAGACGCGCTGTTCACCAGTGTTTCTGCTTTCCGTTCCTCCGAACGAGAGGACATGTTCGTGCTTATTTTAATACAATCACAGCTGTTGCAACTGGTGTGTTTGTAAAACCCGAGGGTCATCACACCGCGGAAGGTCCTGCCCAAACCGAGAAGCCCAGCCTCCCGAGAAGCTTCGGTCACAGCCCCCCAAGCTGGCGAGAAGTGTCCGGAGGCCGGGGGGGGGGGGGCGTCATGTAAGAATGAAGGGGGGTGGTGTAAAGGGCAGAGGAGAAGAGAGAAAACCCTAGTGCAGTGTCTGCTGTCTTCGTCCTTCTAGAACTGGCCCTTGTGGGAAGCTGTGGGCCCAGTGACCTGAGTGTCACCACCTGTGAACCTGGGCCAGTTCTGTCACCTGTGGGAAGGCTGGAGGACCCGAGCCCCTTTCAGTTGTAGCCCTTTTACCGCTTCTTCCCCGCAGGGATGCTGGCCCCCAGCCCTCTAGAGACTGTGGGCATTCCGGGGGCGGGGGCCTGGGACCCTCCAGCCCCGAGCCACAGATGGCCCCTTCCTCTGGCATGATATGTCCGTGTGTAACACGTGCAGACCCTTGGGACCCGTGGGGCTGCCAGTCACGTAGCGGGGAGCTCCCGGGGAGCCTGCAGCTGGGCCTGTGGGCGGGTGGTTACAAAGTGCCCAGCAAGGTCCCCAGAGCCCATAGGCATCCTCTGCTGGGGAGAGAACTTTCCAAGAACATGGCTGAACACCTCTCACGGTGCTTGGTCTCCCACCCAAGACGAAGGTCTGGGGCTCAGTGAGGTGGGGACTGCGAGGTTCGTTTGGGGGTGGCTGTTGGTGTCCTGGTGTTGGAGCCCCACAACGGAGCTGGGTCTGATTGTAAGTACAGGGCGGGGGCCTCAGCTCCCCTGGGGATCTCCCCGGGGAGGGGCCCTGCCCAGCCTGAAAACCCAAGGGTGAGGCTCAGAGGCTCCTGGGCCCCAGGTGGACGGAAGACAGGAGCTGCAGAGCTGCGGAAGGGATATGAACATTTCCTGACCGCTGTGGGCTGGGGACAGAGCCTTCAGGGAGCTCTGGACCCTGCCGTCGGGGCTACGGCCGGCTCCCATGAGCTGTGTGCGGGGTGGGCCACCAGAAACCAGGGGTGGTCGGGGAGGCAGCGGTCTGAATAGAATCAGCTACCATGGCCCAGGAGGCGCCCCAAGACTGGGCCAGGGAAGTCATTAAGCCCCCTCAGAGGCCCCAGGCAGGGGTCAGCCCTGTGCAAGGGCAGGAGACCTCAGACTGCACCCAGGGTCAAGAAGGAGTGCGGTTTCTCTGGTGAGGGGAGGATGGCGGCCAAGGGGTCGGCTGGTCCCCCAGCCTGTGTTCCTGCCCCTCTAGACCCAGTCGGGGAGGCCGTGGAGAGAAGGCACGTTCCTGGATGGAGACAGAGGCAAGACGAAGTGGCCTTTCCAGTCCCGGGATGCAGAGTGGCGCAGTCCCGAGCACACGGGCACACTCGGCCCAGCTGGACTCCCCTCCTGCCCAGGACTTTACTGCTGGTGATCACTGCCCGGTGAGCTACAAGCGTGCAAGGGGAAGGAAGCTTCTGGGGCCTCACTCGACAAGCTCCAACTGCACAGGGGCCCTTTGGCTACCCCAGGTCACGCCCGAGCTGACCTTCCGTTGGCTCCCTGGAGCCCCTGGCCCTTCCCACCTGCCAGCGCCCCTCAGCTCTCCTCGTCCCAGCGAGCACTTGGCCTCCTCTCCTCTGTCCCGCCTCTGCTCATGACACTCCCGGCCAGAGCCGCTCTCCCCTTCTGCTCCACCACCCGGGTCCTCCGGGCCGGCTCAGCCTCCCGTCCCCCGCCCATCTGCCCCTCTGAGCACCTGCTGCGGGGCCGCCAGGAAGCGTGTCTATCACTTCCTCTTCTGTGCACCACACGGTGTAAACCTGGCTTCGAACCATATCCCTGGAGCCTCACCGACTCCTATACTCTAAGACACTAGATCCTCTCACACTCTTGAAGCAGGAGCCAATGCCTTCCCACATGTGACGGACACACATGGATGCCCCCATGCTCCAGATGCCAGGGGGGACCCAGTGCTGGAAGAGGAGTCAGACTCGTCCTGGTCCTGTTGGAATTCACCCTTGAACGGGGGAGAGATGCCAGCTCTGGACCCCGGAAGGTGAGGTTCGGGGGTACCTGGGCCCCACGTGCTGTGCCAGCCCTTCCCAGATCCGGCTCCGTTCTGGGAGAAGAGATGCGCTCCGAGGCTCTCGGCGAGGAGGGGAGCCCCTCAGTCAGGCTGTGAGGCTGTGTGACTGGCACGCCAGGACCAGGGGCCCCCGAGGCAGTGTCTCCGAAGGCATCAACGCCACTCCACGCTTTCCCCCACAAAGCCATGCCACCTTGGTCATAAGCAACGTTGTGCTGCCCGCCCCTCAGTGTCCAAACCTGGAACCCAACGCTGGTCCTGGACCACTTCCTCCAGCTGCTTTCCTGTGGGGGAGAAAAGCCATGTTGGTCCTCAGCTCCGTCAGCCGCCCAGTCCAGCCCTCCTCCCTCCCAGGCTCTCCCCTGGCGCTTCGGCCGGCTCTCATGCCTGCCCTTGCCCGCCCCACCTTACACGGCTGGGTCTCAGCCTTGCACGTGAGCTCTGAGAACCCTGGGGGGGTCCTGCCCTGATGGAGCAAGTCAGACGGTCCCGGACTCACGTGGCGTTGATGACACCCCGGCGCGCCCACGTGCGGCCAAGGTGGACGGCAAGCGCTCGGTCTGGCCCACGACCCCACCCCCACCCTGTCGAGTCAGAGTCCCCAGTGTGGGGTCAGAAATGTGTCCCACAGGCTCCCGGTGGCCTAAGCACAGCCCAAGAAGCCCGCACCTGGGCACGGGCACCCGTGGCGTGTGGGGAAGGACCACCGCACCTTCGTGACAGTCTCTCCTACCTGCAGAGGAAGCTGTTCCTTCGGAAGAGGGTTTCAGGAGCCTTCCGGTCCCCTCATGCCCATCAAGCCGCAGCTCCCCTGAGCCCCACACGGTCAAACGGGCATCCAGCCATCAGGGGACCCCGTGTGGGAACGCCCTACAGCGTCCTGTTGTCCTTGCTGCTCGGGGAGAGCTGCACGGGCACCGGGGTCCGGTCCTCAGCAGCCAGGTTCACCGGCCACCCGAGAGGCTCAGTCTGTCACTGCAGACCCAGAGCCACGGTCTTCCAGGGCAGAGCCAGAAACTGACACGAGACACTTGTCAGGGGCCCCTGGGATTCCTCTCAGTGAGCACAGTCCTGAATCCTTGCCTCCCCCTCTCTCCGCTCTTCCTCCTTCCCCTCCTTGTCACGTGGGGGTGACCTCTGGTCTCTGAGTGCCCGGGTCCTGCTCCCTCCACGCCTCCAGGGACATCCCAGAGATGTCCACGATGGCACTTACTGTGTGTGTGTGTGTGTGTGTGTGTGTGTGTGTGTGAATTCTCTGAACGTGGGATGACCCATGTCTGTACCTCTGATGTCCAGCCAGGACGCGGTGCGAGCTGTGTCCAGCCGCCTGGCCCTCCCCCAGCACGAGCCACGTCTGCCTGCCTTCCTTTCCCTCTGCAGGGGTGAAGGCAGAGCGGAGGCCAGGCGCTCCGTTCCAGCGAGACCCAGCCCCGTCCAGCTGGTACCAGAGCCCCCAGAGCCCGTATCCGCTGGCAAACTCGTTCCCACTCAGAAGCTAAAGCCCAGCTGGAGTTGGCTGGCTGGCGTGTGTGTTGGGGACCCAGCAGGGAGGAGTGGGTACTCCCCCGCCCCCGGCCTGCCCCCGCCCCCGCCCCTGCTCGCACCCACCGTGGCCCACCTGGCGGACTCCAGCACGCACACGACTCCCGCCCGGCTCAGCCTTCAGTGCTCTCAGCCCGGTTTCACCTTGCTCACCCGCAGTCCAGGCCGGCTGGGGGCTCCTGTCTGGGTCCTGGTGCGGGGTCGTCTCTGTCGCGTGGCCTCCCAGGCTGTGCTTTATCAGCACGAAACCGAGCCCCCCTTGTGTTTGGTGGGTTCAGTGTGCACACACGCAAACCGCAACAGCAAAGAGAATTAGACCTTCTTGCCCGCTGGGGGGTGTTGGCTGGGTGTGTTTGTGTTGTGGTGAGAACCCCCCATCCGGGGGCTTCCGGGTCCCGTCAGCTCCAGGCCAGGCTTCCTGCCAGGGTCCACCTCACCCAGGACACATGTCCTCCAACCAGACGGAAAAGCTCCATGGAGAAACCATGTGATGGCCCTTAACAGTCCCACGGGGCTCCTGCTGGCCCAGGGCTGGCCTGAGGCCAGACCGAGGGGGGCAGTTCTCCCTCGGGCTGGTCCGGGAAGGACGGGCAGTGGACATCGTGGGTAAATACAACAGGCCAGCAGAGCTCCCCTCCCTGATCACACCAGCGCCTCTCCTTCCACACATAGGCTTCTCCCCACCCAAGAGAGACCCTCCGAAGTCCCATCCATCAGGCTCCAAGTCCTGGATCTGCGGTGGAGATCGGAGGGGGCAGATCTGCGAGGGGCAGTGGGAATGGCAGTGTTCCTTGACCAGCTCCTGCTCTCCTCGTCCTTGGAAGCTGTCTCCCTGGCTTGTGGCTGAGCCTTCGGGGGAGGAGCCACAGAAAGGATCTCTCCTCTGCGCGGTGCACGCAGCCCCATCTCTGTTCCTCCGTTCCCGGTGCTTTTCCCTCCAGCTGTGGTTGTGTTAGAAGTGAAATACCGATCAGACTGATTTTCTGCAAATTCTCGCTTCCACAGATCAGCCCAAGCATTTCATATATTTTCTTTGCTGGTCCAGGGATCTGCAGCTGAGGGTCATGTTTTTTTCTGTTTGCAATCACATTTTCGGCGAACTAGACATCAGAACTCCGGCCGACACGGTCAGTTATTAGACCCAACAGGTACTAAGTTACTCTGCGCGCTTTACCGTCCTTGCTGTCAAGTCCTGTCCTTGTGCTCACACCACGTCAGGTTCTAGAGAGAGGCTCGCCTCTCAGAGGGTGTCTGTGCGTGCTTGCACGTGTGTGTAACGTTCAGAATCTTCCACATGCGCCTTGTCATGACGAGGAGACTCGGCCCACATCCCGACAAGTGGGACGTGAGAGCTGGCCCAGGGGAGCTGCTTGCACAACACCGAGGCTTCCGTTCAGGCTTTGCTTTGTTTCTACCATTAATTCTGGCTATTCTTTCTTCTTGGCTGTTCTTGATCAAAACAACTGGTTTTACGGAAGGCCCGTTGTGCTCTCTGGCTTCCTAGAGGAGGCGTTCGTGTGCGTAACAAGCGTGGGCTCGTCGGAGTTGGTCCCCGAGCTGGGTCGCCAGCGCTAGGCCATTCGCCACCGATGACGTCATCTCCTTGGGTCCTGGTTTGGAAAATACCTAGTTAGCCCCACGAAGGCCATGTGATGCCCGGAGGCAGCCTCTGTGTTTTCTGCCCGCAGACGTCCTGCCCGCGTACAACACTATGGTGTCCTCTGGAAAGCTGAACGCCGTCTTGTTCTTTCCCTGGTTTTATGTTAACATACGTCCGCTTGCCTTTCCCTCTTATGCACCGTATTTGTTCCAACAAGTATTTTTTGAGTTCTTTCTAGGGTTAGACACATGGTAAGGATGGAGCCAGTCAGAATCTTGAATAACTTAAGCAAAAAAAAAAAAAAAAAGAAAAAGAAAAAGGCACCGATGTGAGGAATGTTGAGTAGACGGCAGTACTGCGAGGAGTCCAGAGAGCGTGGTGCGGGAAGCGTGGGGCCGCGTGTGGCCAAAGTCCCAAAGGGGAGTCACCTAGAGCCTCCGGTGCCAAGGCCCCACGGAGCTGCTCCTGCCCGAGCCTGTCGAGGCCACCCTGTGCTCTGAGTCACCCCTGCCCCGGCGCCCCTCACCACCCCCTGCTCCTGCACGCAAAATCATATCCGGGCAGAAGCTTCTGAGCAGACACGCACCAGCTGAAAGCGGCCGGGGACCCAGTGTTTGGAGGGGAGGCGGCGGGCGGTCCTGGGACCCACTGGATATCTCCTCTCTGGGGGCATCACACTGGGAGGGCAGGAGCCGGTCACACGGGGCTTTGTGTGTCCCGGAGAGAAGGAGCCCCTCATCCTCGGGACACAGACTCCTGGGCTGGAGAGGCTCCGCAGGGTGCGGCCTCCCCAAATCAAAGTCTCTGCACCCAGGCTTTGCTCCAGTCCTCATTCCCGAGCCCACCTCACGGCGCTGCAGCTGGCGCTGTGACACGGGAGGTTGGCCGGGCTCCCGAACCACCCACCGGCTTCTCATGCACGGCGAGGCCTGGTGGTCTAACAGCCTTTTGCCTTTTGCCTGGGCTGCTCCCCGCCCTCGACTGTGTGTCCCACGAGAAGTCTGAGCTCCTCCCGCGGGTGCATGGGAGCATCTCGGCGGGGCTTTGCTTTTCTTCGCTCCAATGACGAATGTGGCGCAGCACCAGCTGGGGCGCACTCTCTGATCCCGTCTCGGCCCGTTTTTAAGATTGGTCGTTTCCTAATTTTTATTCACATCCTAGCCTGAAAGACTCCCTTGAACTCACTGAAAAGAGGTTAAATATTTGGTGATAAAAATAGAACGGATTTCGAGAACACTAGGTTTTGCCGTAGGGTGAGGCTTTCTTCCATGATTTCCTTTCCCTTGTCCACTTCTGTCCCCGAGCACCTTCCAGGGGCTGGAAGATCCACAGCAGACGCGCGGGGGACAGGACGCAGGACGGGAGCAGAAACCCCGAGTCCTCTCTGCAAACTGCTCCCACAACAATGCCATGGTCGCCTCCATGGCCTTCAGTGTGTACGGAGGGCGCCCGGGGCAGGGGCCGTGGGCCAGCCTCATGCCACCTCGTGGGTCTTGTCGCTCCTCACTGAGGGGTGGGAGCCCCTCCTGAGTCTGCTGCCCCCTCCCAAAATGGGGTTCAGTTGGTCACTGAGGGAACAGGGACTTGTGTCTCTGCTGGACCCCTGCCCCCGCCCGTCCTCTAGACCAGAGCCCCAGGAATGCTAAGAACAAGCGTCCTTCCTGCTGGCAGAGTCAATCGCTTGCACAGGGGTGGCGTGGAGGGGCTGCCAGCGTGGCTGTGGGCCTGCGGGGCTCCCGGGGGGCCCCTTTCTCCCTGGGCTTGGCGGCATTGGGCCTGAGCCCTGGGCTCCTGGAGGCACCGTGGAGGGAATGACAAGGTCCTGCAAATGCGCAGAAGGCCGGGGTGCTAGCAGGTTGCCATAGCAACGCCGCGTGTGCGGCTCTGCACCTGCCCTGATTTCTGCTGCGAAAGCAGCATCAGCCTCCGGGAGGGCCCCCCGTCTTCGGGCTGGGTGACCGATTGTTGGAAGAGCCACGTCGTTCCCCTCCGGAACCGCTCGCTGCTGCGGCTGCCCCCGCCCCGCTCCCCTCCTCCGCCGAGGGCCCTGGGCAGGCAGGCTGGCAGGCGGGCAGGCGGGCTTGCTGGCATCCTGTCCAGGGCTCAGAGGGCACCAAGGAAGGGGAGAGCCCAGCCTTCCCGACTCTCTTCCTCCTCCACCTCTTCCCTTCCCTTCCTCTAGGGCGGTGGCTTTCAGACCCCAGCGTGACCTACAGAAAGAAACACACGTGCTTCCCCTTGTGTGCGTGTATTTGAAACTAAATATTTAATGAAACCGCCATTCGCCCCCTCCCTGGGAGAACTCTCTTCTAGGACCGATGTCGCAGAGCATGTCACATTCTCTCTCCTATTGCATTAAAAGATGCTGGCCACACCCACTGCACTGACGGGATGAACCAGGAACGGAGGCTGAGGGGGCGGACGCCGCGGGGTCTGCCTTCTCCCCTCCTCAGCTTCAGGGCTGAGCCGGAGGGACTGGGAACTAACTAATGGGGCTGCACAGCCTGAGAATTCCACGTGCAGATCTGTGGGGTCAGTCTGGGTTCAGGGAACGGGACTAGACACAGCCAGAGGCACAGAGAGGTGTGACTCGCGAAGGTCCTTGCATGAAGTCTCGAAGCTCCGGGGACAGTCAGCTCAGGGTCAGTCCTGACCTCTCCCCGAGGGAAAGGGGCATCTCCAATGGGAGGCAAGCACTTTGCTTTCTAAGCCCCGTGAGTGACCTGACACTGAGATGCCAGGGCCTTTCCTTGAGGGAGCCCGTCTGTGAGGGCACTGGGATGGCATTTCTGCCTTTCCTTCTCTGTTTAACACGTTTTCAGAGATCAGAGTTCATATGCTTAGGAGTTCACAGTAGCCCAAGGTAGTTCACCTCAACATTGGGGAAAATTCCTGGGATCATGCCCTCCACTTTGGAAAGTTTACATACGGCGTGAAAGCATTTGTGTCTAGGAGCGCCCGTCTCTGGGTGACTCCGTCCGGCAAGCGGTCACTGCTGATTTCGGCTCGGGTCATGACGCCAGGGTCGTGGGGCCACCCCGTCCTCAGTGGCGAGTCTGCTTGAGATTCTCTACCCTCTGCCCCTCCCCCTGCTCACACGCTCACCCTCTAAAATAAATAAATAAATCTTTTAAAAAACCCAATTGTCTCCAGAAATGCCTTTCGGTCTCTCTTTGTTTTTGTCCTCAAATTGAGTTTATATAATTTAAATATTTTCTTTCTATTTTTATACTTTGGTGCTATGAACTTTGGAGTTGTAGGAAGTACACAGCACGGTGCACGAGGACGGGCCATGGCCACCGTGTAATTCCTTACTGGGGGGACAAAAAGCTACAGAGAAACATCATTATTGTGAAAGAGCATACGATTATTCCAAATCTCAAAACCTCTGTTCTGTGCTTTCCTCTGCCCTCCCTCCCTTCGTGTCTCTCTGTTTCCTACTCAATCTGTCTTTCCCCCATTCACTCCCGAGGCTGAGTGTGTCTACCGGGAACCGTCGCCGTCCTTCTCCGCGGTCCCTCCACGACGTGCACTTGGAAGCCCAGGCTGTCCGCGCGTCTGTCGTCCTTGCCAGGCTCACGGCCCTCGCCGGGGCGGGGGTCTGTGTGTCTGAGCCCGCCTGGCCTCCCCCTGCCGTGAGAGCAGGGGCGGAGGGGGACGGGACCGAGAAATCCTCGGAGATGCAGGGCACCATTTAGGAAGATTCCCTCTGAGACGGAAGCATGGAAGGCTGGGCCGCTGGGCCAGGCTGAGCTTGGGGATAACAAACAAAATCGACAACAAAGCCGTCTTTCTCTGGCGAACAAGGCTTTCCAGTGAGTTCGGGCAGAGCTGCATGGCACTGACCTCACTTTTCGGGGGGCGGGTATGAAGGAGAGGGGACCCTCCCGGGTCACCCGCCGGCCGCGCTCCCCTGCCGCCTGGCCACGGCGGCCACCGGCAGGACGTTAACATGGTGCCTGCCGGGGACGGAGCCAAGGAGCGACCCCAGACCGTGCCCTCAGCTTTTTACGTCGGAACTGGAATGTCCTGGAAAGCCGGGCCGAGGGTCCTCCGGGGGGAGACAGAGGCCCTTAGTGCTCCGACCCAAGTGAGCCCCACGCGCGCCTCTCGTTCTCCCCCTTGCCCTCGCCCCTCCCCCCTTCTGTCACACGCACACCCGCACTCACACTCTTTCACTTACACGCTCACATCCCTCACACACACACCCTCTCACAACGCTGTCACTCACGCTTTCTCACAACTCCCACATTCACACACGCACTCACACACGCCGACGCTCACACTTTCCCATTCTCTCACGCTCATACCCTCACACTCTCACGCACACTCGCGAACTCTCACACCCTCTCTCCGACACTCTCACTCCCTTTCACTCTCTCGCACTCATTCTCTCAGGCGCACTTTCTCCCACACACACTCTCACGGAGGCCCATCCTGGCTCACACACACTCTCGGACTCTCACGGACACCCTCTCTCTCTCTCACTCTCACACACTCACACTCTCACTCATGCTGTCCCACACACACGCCCGCACACACACATCGAAGGCTGCCACGTCCCTCCCTCAGTTTTGGCAGTAGCGAGCGGCCAGCAGGAACGGGTCTGCGGTTCGTAATGTCCTCTGGTGCGAAAGTGACCCCAGTGGCGTGGTTTCCTGCTGCCGGGAGTGTCGTGTCCCGTGGACAGTGCCTTGTGCAGGAAGTTAGCTTTGCAGAGGCGTGGAAAGTGGACTATCGGCCCCCAGACCTGGTCTCGGAGCTCTGGACCCTGCTGCCACGGAAACCCCCAGGCAGCCTGCAAGTTCGTGGCGTCCCCCCAGCTCGGAGACAGAGCCAGGTGCCACAGAGGAGGACGTGGCGACGCGAGAACGGAAACTCTCGCAGACGGCAGCTTCTAAGAGTCACACACACGCGCGTGCACACACACGAGCCACAATCATTTCCAACATTTCTGGGCCTAATAACCACTGTTGTAAAACGATGACTTTACTATTTCATGAACTTAACTCCTAAACCTTAGAACTTATGAATTACAAACTCACATTCCGTCCAAAGAAGCTAATCACAAGGAAAAGGGAGTATCCAGTACTGAGTCACATCGAGAAACAGCATCTCACGTCGCATGGTCTTGAAACAGTGGCGGGAGCACGAGCCCACAGAACACACGGAGTGGCTTCGTCGCCGAGCGGCGTGGTGACAGACGGCGTGGAGAGCTCAGCGTAACGGGAGGACGGGCCGAGTCACTGTCCCTCCCCTGAAACGCGCGTAACATCGTGTGTCAACTGCACTCAGATGAAAAAAATTGAGCTTCCAAAAAAAAGTTAAAAACTGAGGATAAGAAAAACAAAACAAAACACCTGGGGGGCTTGGCTGGCCCGGTCAGTAGAGTGTGTGACTCTTGATCTCAGGGTCGTGAGTTTGAGCCCCATATTGGGTGTAGAGATTATTTAAAGAAATAAAAAAATTTAAAAAATTTATAAAAGATTAGTTATTTAATAAAGTAGAGAAAACAAAGAAAATTTAACACGATTCTATCTTTTTTTCCTTTTAGTAAGAGACTTAAGTCCCCACACCGCGTAACAGCCTTTGCACTAGACTTACAGAAATAAGCCGACCAGCAAACAAAGCGGATCTACAACTGCGTTCAACAAGGACTCCTCATACCTTTAACAGGCACCTCGTCATGTAAGAACATTTTCCTGTAAGGAGCGCAGTTGGGATGAAAATCTGAGTGTCGGTTGCAAGGGACACAGCACAGGCACCGAAGGTAAAGGCTCACGTCCTCGGCAGAGACCTGAGATGACTGCGGTCCAGGGGAGCTGGGTTGCGGTCACGAGGGCCGTCAGCGGCGCCGGCCGTTGTCCTGCCAAGGGGTCCCTCTTGCTCTGGCCTCAGTGGAGCGACTCAGGAGCCGCGGCGGGAGCCTCCCCAGTGGGCGCTGGTGAAAACCCGCACCCAGATGGAGGGTCAGGGTCTCTGGTGGGTCGTGAACTTGCCCAGGCTGAGGGGCCCGCAGGAGCTGACTGGGGGCGGGCGTGTAGGGCGGCATTACAAGGCATGTGTGTTTAGTGGGGAGGGTGGCTGCATCGGGAGGTGGGCTGGAGCCACTCTTTTTCTCTGGGTTCTGCACGGGCAGACCATCCCCAGGTGCCAGCCAGAGCCAGGCCTTCCGGGCCAGAGCTGGAGTGGTCCGTGCGCATACGTGGTGAGCTCGTCTTTCCTTTGCACCTGAGAGCCTGTGCCCTCCCATTGCCGGGACCTTGGGACAGGCTGACCACACTCGGCCGGGGCACCTGCATGTACGCTCCCATCCTTGACAGGGCGAAGTTTGGAGCCTAATGATGCTGTGGGACCCAGACCCACCTTCCAGGGGGCACCCCTGGGGGCACGTGGCATTCTCAGGGCTGCTTGGCCAGACTGGCTTTCCTCGGGGTCTCTCCCTACTCCCCACGCTCTCCACCTCCACCTCCACCTCCGTCTCCTCCGGGCAGGAGTGGTGTGGGGGCTGGGGTTCAGCGTGACCGGCCAGCCGTGCCCGAAGTGCCCCATTACACAAAAGCTCTTCAGTTCTGTGACCCCTGTTCGGGCGTCGGTCGCCCACCTGCAGGGCCCTCGTGTGCACCGCTTCGTGCAGACGGGCTCGTGCCCACAGGGAGGCCCCGAACTCGCTAACAAAATAACTCAGGAGAAATGAACTGGAGCAGAAACACGGGGCCTTTCTAGGCTGTGTGCTGTGACCGGGGCCCCGATTCATGGCACCCGTTTCCCGATGGGGGGCAGGTGCTCTAGCACACGGCACACCTGCAGGAACCAGTCCACCAGAGTCGCAAGGACAGCATCCCCGAGAAGTCGGGGCGTGAGCAGGAGAGTCCCGGGACGGAGAAGGTGGTGGGGAACAAGAAGGGAATGACTGTGTTCAAAAGAGGGACCCAGGGGCCGTACATGCAGGTCAAAGGGAGTCTTGTAGGCCACACTGAAGTGTGGCGGCGATCCGATGGGGTCAGCATCTGGAGACACAGCTCAGTGGCCGTGAAGGGTGATGGGTTTGGAGGCTGGAGGACTAGACGTTGGCGGTGGCTGGTTCCGTCCAGGTAAGTGATCCCTGAGCGAATGTGGTCCAGTGCGGAGGGGAGGGGCTAGCATTCCAGGGGGTGCGGGTGCAGAAGGGACAAGAGTCGGCACCAGCTGGGGCGGGAGAGGAAGCCCAGAGTCAGCGTGTCCCTGAGGTTGCCCGTGCCTGAAGGGAGGGCACGCACGCGTGGGTCGGCTGGGACCCTGCGGCTTTTCAAAGTCCAGGAGACGCCCGTTGAGAGTTCCTACCCCATGACAGTGACACAGTGAGGAGGGACAGAGTCAGGTGGTCCAGGAGGCTCGAGCATGGGAGGGACCGTCTGGACAGAAGGTGCTAGAGTGTCGGGGGAGAAACCCAAGGATGGCGACACGGAGGACCCTGAGAGGACGAAAGGAACAGGAGTCACTGGGAGAGTGTGGGGGTTTGGAGAAGGGTGTCAGGTCCGCTGGCAGGATATACAGACCAACAGGCGCCTGGAGGGTTAGCGGCAGCGGATCGCCATGTTCTGGCGCGGGCTTCTACGGGCCGGCGGGCGGGCACGAGCCGGGTGGAGACCGGGAGCCGTGCGGGCGGAGCGGTGTCCCGGGAGCCCTCCAGGATCGCAGCGTCTCCGTGGGAAAGGGGGTGGCAGGTCGGCCATGGAGCGCACCAGACTGTGGCGTGTGTTCGTTTGGTTTCATACATGGAAGAGACCTGAGCATGTTTACGGGGGATGAGAAGATACAGGGAGAGGATGCAGCTGGAGGCCTCCAGGCGAGGGTCAGAGGGAGGGTCAGTCCTGCAGCGGGAACGGAGCGTTGGCGAGGAGGGGGTAATCAGAGGGAGCGGGGGCGGAGGAGAACCCAGGGGTCAGAGCAGGGGACTGAGGGGCTCGGTGTCGCGAAGCCTCTTCCCCGGGATGGATGTGAAGTCACATTATCAAGCCGAGGGCGGTCAGCAATCTTGTGGGGAGAGAGGACATTCGAACCGGCCTGTGCGTAGAGTGGATTTGGGAGCAAGAAGCCTCACTGGGCAGCAGGTGCTCCAGTCTGGCCGGAGACCACTGACCCAGCAGTTGTGAGACCGCTGCTGCGCTGGAGACCGTGGCGGGTGGGGTGGCCCAGGGCCGGACTGTCCTGCAAGGGTCAGCAGGAGGGTAATGGGATTGAGGATGGGGAAGAGAACAACGAAACAATGGGTCCCAGAGCGCGTCCAGGCTGGTGAGGGGGGAGGACGGGAGGAGCCTGCCATGAGTGGTGGAGGGGGTGACGGCAGAGCACCCAGGGCCGGTGCCAGAAGGGCAGACACAGAGCAGATGCTATAGCAGGTCTGGGAATGGACACCTGGTGTGGGGTCGGACAGCAGGTGACCAGATGCCGGACGGGCGATCGGGGAAGGGGCTATTGGAGTCCAGGGGAAGGAGGCAAGTCGGGATGGCCTCCATGTAGACACAGAGGCAGACGTGGAGCAGGTGCTGAAGGCCTAGCACCTGAGATGGGCGACTGAGGCCAGCGGGAGACAGAGACCTCCCACGGGAACGTGGCCTCGGCCTGAGCGAGCATTGGCGTGAGTTTACTGTGTGGACAGGGAGATGCTGGCCCGTGGGGGGTCCCACCCAGCCAGTCTTCGTGGACGGCCAGACACATGAGGCTCTCCTTAACCACGGGAATGTGGTAGGGACCCACGGACGCCTTTATGGGGCTGGGGTCTGATGCATCTGAGACGGGCAGGCCCTAAACAAACAGAAATCCTCGTAGCCTGTAGTAACATCCTGGGTAGCAAACGTGTCGCTGAACACGCCTCGCAGGCGTGGGCTGGCGGGTCGGTGGCGGGCGTCAGAGGAGCCCACGCTCGGCCAGCGGCGCCCCCGATCTCGGCGGCCCACTGCACGCTGCGCGGTCCTGCGGCCCGTCTTCCCCTCTGACCATGGTGGCCGCCCTGCTGCTTGGCGGCCGGGCTCTCCCCGCCATGCTCGGGTCCGATCCATGGCCAGCGGTCCCGCGAGCTAACAGGTGGCCCGCAGTTGCCTTCCCGGGAGGTCCTCGTGTTCACTCGTTTCCCCCCAGAACTTAATAGCTCCGATTGCCCCTTCCTCGGGCGAGTGGCTTTCACAGCACCAAGTCCCCGCCGGGTGTGGACAGGCTGCTTCCTTCGGGGGCGGAATCTGTTCCAGGCCCCTGGCCGGCTTCTGGGGGTCAGCCGGCACCTGTGATGCTCCTGGGCTCTGGCACCCCTGCCCCGATCTCTGCCTCCTCTCCACATGGAGTCCCCGCACGTGTCTGTGTCCGAACTTCCCCATTTCTCAGATGCCCGTGATATCGAGGAGAGGCCCACGCTGCTCTCGTCTTAACTAAACACAAGGAAGGGGAGAGGCAGAGGGAGAAGCAGGCTCCCCGCGGAGCAGGGAGCACCACGTGGGACTCGATCCCAGGACCCTGGATCATGACCTGAGCCAAAGGCAGACGCTTCACCGACGGAGCCGCCCAGGGGCCAGAACAGCGGCTTTCTCTACAGTGACTCCTCTCCGGCCACGGAAAGGAACAAATTCCTGACGTGGGTGTAGACACCGATCACCGTCGAGACCCTGACGCCGAGTGAAAAACAGCAGACGCGAGACGCGCTGTCGTCTGGTTCCACGCGTGGGAGATGTCGGGAGCAGGAGGGTCTGCCGCATGGGTGTGCTAGGGCTGCCCTCACAAGAGGTGGCCGACGGGGGCATGGCCAACAGACGTTCATGCTCTCACCGTTCCGGAGGCAGAAGTCCCAGAGCAGGGGTGGGCAGCTTGGCTCCTTCTGGTGTCCTGCTCCTTGGCGAGCAGATGGCCGTCTTCTCCTGGGCCTCACAACTTCTAAGTGTGCCCGTTCCTGGCGTCTCTGTCCACACTGCCACTCGTAAGGGCACCAGTCAGATCGACGCAGTGGCTGCCCTAAGGGTCTCGTCACCGAATCACCTCTTTAAATGCCCTGTTTCCAAATACTGCCACATTCTGAGGAACGGGGGATCAGGACTTCAACATATAAACTAGCGCTGGTAGAGACAGAAAGCCGCTTGGTGGTTGCCAGGGCCTCAGGGGAGGGGAAATTGGGAGGGACGGCTAATGGGTTGTGGGGCTTCCTTTTGGGGTAATGAGAATGTTCCAATTTGATTGTGGTGACTCTTGTGCTACTTGCAAATATACTAAAAAAAAGAAAAACCCCACTGAATTGTGCCCTTTGAAATTATGTATGTGAATTATGTATCTCAATTAAAAACTAGTATTTTGCTGACCGCGAGAAAAGATCACAGCGGGAGAAAGATGGGAGAAATGGAGGGAATCCCAAAGCAAGTGTCTTCCTGCGGCTCGACAGGCCCACTTGGCTGGTTTCCCTTCCTTTGACGGCCACCTGCTGGGGACGCCCTCCTGCCCCCACCCAGCTGCGTCCACTCCACCCCCCCCCACACCCTTTCCTTCCCGTTGCCAAGCTCCCAAATCCAGGAAGCGGGAAAACCAAGAGAGGACCAAGGGCCTCATGGTGGCCGCGGACGGGCCCTGGTGCAGCTCTCGGCTTCTGTGAGAGCGACAGAGCAGCCTGGGGGCCGTGCGCGTGGAAAGACAGTGACTCCTGGTTTCCCATCGTTCCCTGTCTCCTGCCTTCCTCTTTTGTAAAAGTCATTGCTCCTGTTCTGAGCCAGAGCCCATGGAGCCTGGGAAAGAGGGGCCGTGCACAGAGCCTGTCCTGGGCTTGCAGCACCCGCCACCCGGCAGGAGAGCACCCGCCGTGTCGCCCGTCTGCCCTGGTCAGCCTCTGGGCCATGAGTCGGCACACAGACAAACTCAGCACCATGACATCCTCCCAGCCGGAGCTGTGAGGAAAGACACAAAGCAAAACACATCTTGGAGTAAAAATTAGCCTGACCCAAAATTTGATACACATTTTTAAAAATAGATTTTATTTATTTATTTGGCAGACAGAGATCACCAGTAGGCAGAGAGGCAGGCAAAGAGAGAGGAAGGGACGCAGGCTCCCCAATGAGCAGAGAGCCCGATGCGGGGCTCGATCCCAGGACCCTGAGATCATGACCTGAGCTGAAGGCAGAGGCTTCACCCACTGAGCCACCCAGGCGCCCCACATTTTAACAAGATGTGTGACTTAGGATGTCACAAATCTTACTTGTAAAGGTTTTTTTTTTTTAAGATTTTATTTATATATTTAAGAGGGAGGGAGAGAGAAAGAGAATGAGAGGAGAGAGGCCGGTAGGAGAAGGAGAAGCAGACAGCCGGCTGAGCAGGAAGCCTGATGTGGGACTCGATCCCGGGACTCCAGGATCGTGACCTGAGCTTAAGCAACTGAGCCACCCAGGCGCCCCTGACTGTAAAGGTTTTTTACTGATTTATTTTAACTCAAGTATAATGGACACACGTGTCATATTAGTTTCAGGCATACGACAGAGCGATTCGACTTGGACACATTACTTAGTGTCATCATAAGGACACTCCGTCCTCGTCACCTGTGCCCCCATCCCCCAAACACCTCCCCTCTGGTGACCGTCGGTGTGTTCTCTACAGGTAAGAGTCTGTTTTGGGGGCATCTGAGGGGCTCGGTCCGCTGAGCGTCCAGCTCGTGACTTCGCTCTGGTCGTGGTTGTGCAGGGTTGTGGGTCGAGCCCCAGGTCCGGCTCTGTGCTCAGCCGGGAGCCTGCTTGAGATTCTCTCCCTCTGCCCTCCTCTCCTCTAAAAAAACCCTCTGTTTTTGCTTCTTTTTTCTTCTTTCTTTGGCTTCTTGAATTGCACGTACAAGTGAGGTCCTGCGGGGTTGCCTTTCCCTGACCTCTCACTCAGCGCGATACACTCCGCTCTACCCATGTTGCCGACCACAGTATCGCGTCCTTTACGGTGAGCAAATCCCACCGTGTGTGTGCATAATGCGTATGAAAAATTCACGCAGCTTTTGGACGCCCTCGGTCACAAAAGAGAAGGTGACAAATCGCGATCAGTATTAGGGAAACCCGTGGACTCTGCGTCGCGCAGGTTCCTTTCCTGCTGGTGGACACCTGCCGAGGGTGCGGTGAGCCGCGGCTCCCTGTCCTCCGGCGCCCTCTAGGGGAGAAAGGGGAGCGGCACGGGCCAAGGGTCTCCAGACGCCCACAGCAGGCGGCAGGTGGGATCGCCCGAAACCAGACGTGCCCCCACTTGCGTCCCGAATTCATTTCAGTCTGTGCAAAAGCTCTGGGGTCCTCTAAATCCAGCCTTTGAATTTAAAGCTGAGAAACTTGAATCCAGAGGGAAAACAGTGTGTCCAGTCCCGGGGCTCTGACGCCAGCCAGGGCCCTGGAGGAGGGAGACTCCAGGTCCCTCCCCTGGCGACCACCTGAGCTGGCAGGACGTTCGGGCGGGGTGGGCAGGCCTCCAGGGTTTGGCAGGGTGGGTTTGTAACCATCCCAACGCTTTCTGTGCTCTTTATGGGGGAGGGGCGGGTCTGCGCTGAGGCGTGTGGGTGGCTGGAGGACACTGAAGGGGCCTGTTGCAGAGAGCAAGCCCGCGGCCGGCCCCGCACGGTGCAGGCGAGGCCGGGGGCCGCAGCTGGAGGCAAAGGTTTGAGTCTTGTTGGGAGAGGCAGTAACTGCTTGTGTGAATGTCAGCAAGCTGGACTTGTGGTCTTCACGATTTCTGTTTGTCGCTCTCAGCTCGTGTGCTGTGCTGTGTGGCCCCGGCAGTGCTGGTTGACCTCTCTGTGCTAAGGTCAGCACATGTGGAAATCAGGCTGAGACCCATGCCTGCATCGTGGGCTGTATAAAACAGAGCTGACCCGCACCGGCTTGCTGGCTCCCACAGAAAGATCGACCAGGCCGGTGATGATGATGGTGTCGGGGCCGGCGCCGCCAGGGCTGAGGGACCCGCCAGCGGGAATCACGCGCACGGGGCTCAGGACCACTTGCCTCCGTCCTCACCTCCGTCCTCACCTCGAGCGGGCGGGCAGAGCCGGGCAGAGCCGCTCGTGCATCGATTGTCCCTAGGGCTCTGGTCCGCTGGATCCCCAGGCCAGCAGTAAGTAACACTTCCCCCATTTTGTTCATAAATTAAGAGATACTAATGGGAGATGCGCACATTTTTTAAAAAGATAAAAGCCTGAAATATGAATATGGGGAAAAGTATAGTCCCTGCTACCCCTCGGCACCACACACTCCTCACGCCCTCTTGCCCTTGAATCATGAAGCTTCCACACACAGATGCACACACGGGAGCACAGACGCGACACACGCAGGCTCACACGCAGAGGCACACACGGGAGCCTGCACACAGACACACGGGCTCACGCGACAGACACACACACAGGAACAGGCAGACGCACACGGGCTCACACTCGCAGATGCACACAGACACACTCGCACAGAGCAGATATGGACACACACAGGCACACGCACACACAGGGGCACAAGCGCACCCTTCAAGCGCACTTGAAGAATAAGGACACAGTGAAAACAAGCGAGTGAAGCCTCAGGAGCACAGGGAGTCCTGGGGCTTCAGGATGAAGAGTAGAACAGTTCTACTAGGAGGAAAACTAAGGGCCTAACCCCTAGTCTCAAACAGGTTTGAGAGATGATTTCACTGAACAGAGGCGAGATCAGCCATGGATGCCTTCAGGGTAAAAACACTGTTTTACTCTAAAAATCAGGAGAAACAAAACAGCTGCATTTGCCCTCCCCCGGCTGCCCACAGCTGGCTGCCGAGCACCACGGCGAACCTGCCCCAAATCACTGGGCACAAGGTCATTAACCGTGGCCTTGTTTGCCGTGGCACAGGGCTGGGCGCAGCCGAAGTCTCCTCAGTGGAAGCTGCGGTGAAGCGACAGAAGGAGGGACGTCTCTGCAGGACGCGCGATGATCTCCGAAACAACGGGCGGAAAGCAGCAAGGATCAGGACAGAACAAAGGAAATGCTGCATCTCCGTACTACAGGCGAGAAGTAAGAATTAGCGCATGTACGGGTATCAACAGAAACAGAGAAGTCGTGGTGAGAGGGGGGCCCGGAGGGACCCGTGGGGAAGAGCGAGCCTCCTGCAGACGGGACACTCCAGCCCTTCAGCCTCTAACCCTCCTCGAGCTGCGGACCGTGTAATTATATCACAGAATTAACAGGACAAAAATTCCTAAAATTGAAAACTCTGACGAGTGAAGCCTATCAAATGGACAACGTAGCCACATAGAGAAAACGTTTAATTCACGGTTCTTTATGGCCTGGCACTTGTGTTATTGTACACTCACACATGCTCGGGGAGGATCGTCTCCTACAAAAGGAATTACAGGAAATCTTAAACTTCACATGGAAATTTGGTGTTAGGAATCATATTAGAATTATTACTTTGGGGACACCTGGGGGCTCAGGCGGTTAAGCATCCGACTCTTAATATGACGGTTAAGCAAACCGACTCTTGATTTCGGCTCCGGTCATGATCTCAGGGTCATGGGATCGAGCCCTGAGTCTGGCTCCGTGTTCAGCACGGAGACCGCTCGAGGTTCTCTCTCTCCCTCGCCTTCTGCCCCTCCCCCACTCCTGCTCTCTCTCTCTCTCTCTCTCTCCCCCCCAAATAAATAAATAAATAAATAAAATCTTCTTAAAAAGGATTGTTACTTTGAATCTTTCTTATGCATAAGATAAAAAGGAAGCAATTTTATTGATGTTCTTATAAATGAAGGATTTTCGTGTGAAAGAGAAAATACAAGTGGACAAATGTCTGTCAAACCGTCAAGGTTACATTTACACTGGAAATACTGCTATGAAGTCATGTTTTATTTTTTTAAAGATTTTTAAAAATTTATTTGTCAGAGAAAGAGAAAGAGAACGTGCGTGCAGAGCAGGGGGAGTGGCGGGCAGAGGCATAGGGAAAAGAGGATTCCCAGGTGAGCAGGGATCCTTTTGCAGGACTCGATCTGAGGGTCCCAGGATCATGACCTGAGCCACAGACAGACCCTTAACCCACGGAGCCACCTGGATCCCCAACTTTTAAGATGTGCTTTCTAACTTTAGTCCACTGAAAGGGCCAAGTAGCAAGGACAGCACTCATCCTTTAACCCAGATCTGCTCGCTGAGTGCTTTTCCCACTAAAATGGTCAAGAACTCTGTGGTGGATGGAGTAGTTTACACTTGGCTACGTCCGTGTGCAGCTTCTCCCATTTCGGCGGGGTGTCTGCTTTCTGGCCCTGTGTCTGGGGCCATGTGGCTGGGGCCTGTGGTTTTCTCTGGCTGATGATCTTAGCAGACCCATCGGGCATGCTGGGGTTAAAACGTTTTGGCTGGGCATGCCCTCTGTGCCTCAGCCATTGCGACGGAAGGCATGTCGCTAGGCCAGCCCACTGGGTGAAGGGTGCACGGTCTTACCACATCCAGCCCTAAAGCAAGCATTCGGGACATCTGCACGGAGTGGTGGTTATGCAGACACAAAGGAGGAAGGAGGCTGGGCTAGACCGGCAACCAGCCAGGAGAAGAGTTCGTCAGAGAGCCGTCTTCCTGAAACAGACGCTGACATTTCCCGACAGTTTTAACATGGTTCACAAAACTGATCGTGTTTCTGCTACTTAAACTGAATCAGTGCTGTTTTTAGCTTGATATCAAAAACAAAGTTAGTGCAAAAGAAAACAGTACGCAACATCCCTTGTGAATATAGACACAAAAACCCTGAACAAAATAATAGCAAATAAAATCTAGTGAAGCTTTAATAAAAGTACGCCACACCCACGTAGGACTTACTCCGGGTGTTTGAGACCGGCTCGGTATGAGAGATCAGTGAATTTAATGCAATCTGTTGGCCACTAGAGCTCATATGATCATATCAATCAATGCCGAGAAACACCATTCATTCAACACTCACTCATGGTAAAAGGTGTCAGAGAAAGAGGAATGGAGGGGGTTCCTTGTGAAGAATCTCTCCGGGACCTCATCCTTAACAGCAGCCTTCATGGTGAAAGCCTGAATGCTTTCTCTCAAAGCCTGGGAATATGGCAGGAATGTCTGCCCTCATCCCTCTTAATTCACCATGGAGCCAGCTCAATAAAGCAAGACATAGAAATAAAAAGTATACAGATTGGAAAGGAAGAAAGAAAAATGTCTCTATTTGCCGTTTACAATCACTCCAAAAAATGAAGTCCTCTTAACGAAACCATTACAGGCTCCACAGGATGAAAACTACACGGCGCAGACGCCTGAAGTCAAAGAAGACGTCAAGAGATGGGGGGACGCGGGGTGTTTATGGGTCGGGAAAGCTTAACTAGGTCAAGGTGTCAATTCTCCACGGATCGATTTACAGGTGTAATGCAATTCCTATCAAAAATGCCAGCAAGTTTTGTGTTTTTTTTTTGTAGATAGAAAATGATCATTCTAAAATTTATATGGAGAACCAACGGGACTCAAATCACCAAAACACGTTTTTAAAAGAATAATAAAACAGGACAAATCATTCTACCTGATTTCAAGATTTATTATAAAGCTACAGTGGTCCAGACCCTGCGGCATCTGTGGAGGGATGGACACTGGAACGATGGATGGCACTAGAGAACTCAGAGGCAGACCCACACAAGTCTTCCCAGCTGAGTTAACAGAAGTGCAACAACTCCAATGTCCAGGAGCCACAGGACCCTGGAGGAAATCCCCGTGAAGCTCAGCCTCTGCCTCACACCTTATACAAACATTCACTCCAGCAGGCACAGACTTAAAAGTAAACTGTAAAACTTTAAGACTTGTAGTAGAAAACTCAGGAGACAAAAAAATTCGAAAAGCAGGCAGAGATTTCTTAGGCTTGATACCAAAACATCTGTGAAAAGAAAAGTTGGTAAGTTGAATTTAATCAAAATCCAAACCTTTTGCTCTGTAAAAGGCCTGTTAAGAGGATACAAAGGAGCCACAGAGTGTAAGTATCAGCCGATCGCCTCGGGATAAGGGACTGGTCTCTAGAACATATACACATGCCTCAGAACTCAACAGTAAAAAGCACAGAAGCCACTTAGTGCATGAACAGAAGACATGGAGGGACATTCCCCCGAAGGAGACATGCAGATGACCCTGAGTCCATGAGAAGACGCTCAGGGCCGCGAGCCATTAAGTTCACGGTAGCTGCAGCCACAGCGAGGTCAGACCACGTTCCTATCGGAGGGCTAAAATGAAAAACCGTGACAGCACCAGATGCTGTTGAGGCTGTGCAGACTGCAGCGCGCACGCACGGCTGCTGGGAGCCTGGGCCGGCGCCCTGCTCTGGGAAGTGGTCTGGAGCTTTCCTAACAGCTGGGCGTGCAGCTCCCATAGGACCCCGCCCCTGCCCTCCTAGGCGTTCATCCCAGAGAAATGAAGACTTAACTTGTACAGGAATGTTCTAACAACTTTCTTTATGATCGCTGACAACTGGAAACAACCAAGATATCCCTTAACAGGTAAATGGTTAAATAAACCGACCCCAGTTTCTCCGAGCCATAAAAGGGCACGAACGACGGACGTATACAGTAATCGGCATGAATTTCCAGAGAATTACACTAAGTGTAAAAAATCCAGCCCACAAACGTGACATATGGTGTGATTCCTTTTCTGTAACTTTCTCAAAATGACGGACTTATAGAAATGGGGAACAGATTTGTGGTTGCCAAGGGTTACAGAGGGTGTGGGGATAGGCGGGACAGGGAGGAAAGGTCTTGTAGAAGTGGAAACGTTCTGAATCTTGATTTTTACCAAAGTCTATAGCCTGCTTGTGATATCGGACCTTAGTTCTGAAAGACGTTATCCGTGGGTGGAATTGGAAAGTGCACAGGGCACTTGGCACCATTTCTCATAGCCGCATGCAACCCTACAAAAATCTCAGCATGTCAAGTTTAATTAGAGAATAAATTATATATGTACAAACATATAAATTATATATGCATAAATTATGCACGATATATGTGCAAACGCACGTGTGAAATGCTGTGAAACACTCCCGAAAGACACCAGATCAGACCTGCATAAATGTACAAGGTTCTTCTGCAGGAAGATTTATGTTAATTTTCAAAAATTATGTAATCCCAAGTGAATACGGGCCATTTTTTCCCCCCTGGAGTTCGATGAAATGATTCTAAAGTTTACATGGGAAAAGAAACAAGAATAACCAGGAAAACCTTGAAAATGAAAAATTTAGGTGGGGGGCAGGACTAAACCTTCCGGGTATTAAGACATATTAGAAATCTATAAATAGAACAGAGTGGTACTAATGCATCATTGGAACAGAACGGAAAAGCAAGATGTGGACCGGGCGCGTATGGAAAGTTAGAATGATCAGTGCAGCATCTCAGATCAGTGGGAGAAAAGACGGGCTCCTCACTGGATGACATTGAGACGAGTGGCTCGTTATTTGGGAAAAGGTACAATTGGACCCACGCCCAGTAGTGCCCCCAGGATGAATCTCGACGCTTCAGAGATCTGGATGTCACGTGCCTGAAGAAGGCAGTTAGTGGTCGCTCATGTTCTGGCCTCGATCTGCACACATGTGGTGCTGAATCTGGGGTCTCTTCCCTCCGCCAGAAGTCGTAGATTCCAGAGTCTGTTACGTGCCTCAGCTGCATAAACTCGGCCTGTTTCAGTTTGCTCGAGCCCGTCAAGGAGGACTCGGTGCGGTTCATGGACCTGGTTAGCCCATATCCTAATTCTAAGAGAAAGAAACTTCAAGGAGCATCATTTCCTTTAAAGTGAAAGGATGAAGAAGGACAAATGCAGTAAGAATGTCAAGTGCGGTGACGCCTTTGGCCCCTTTAACTTTACGTATTTTGATTTAAATAGCAGCGATATTCCCCCACCCTGAAAAAGACGCGCAGCGGTTTTGGTCGAAGACAGAGTGTTTCCCTTCTGGATGGGAGCATCCCTGTGCTCAGGGGATCAACCCTTGAGTTGTGTACGAAATCTGCAGCCTACCAACTTTTAGAGGGAAAAAAAAGTGTCTAAATTTTGGAAAGTGGGCATTTCTTAAGGCTTTCCTCCTACTTTGCCCTGAACGAGAGTACATGCTCCTTCATGGCGATCAGGAGAAATCTAGGCTTGCACCCGATTAATCATATATGCTTCCGACCCAAACTTGGAGTTTTTCTGGATTCAGTCAAAGGTATAAATGTGATTCTCAAATACAATTCTGAATCACCCACAGCAGTAAACCGTGGACGACAACACATTCTTCCCTCTTTAACCAAGCAGTCCTGCACCGGTAAGCCTGGGTTTCACGCCTGTGTGTGGCTGTTAGTCTTTCTGGACAGGTAGAGCTTGTCCACATGGATCTCAGAAGGGTCACCTGGGATGTAGAAAGGAGGATAGGGATGTATCGTATTTTATTACTTTAAAAAATCATATATTTAATCAACTTTATTGAAGTGTGACTTACAATATAGTTCAACAGTTTGAGGGGCCTGGTGAAATGACTTGTGACAAATGGGTACGACTCAGAGCCTTTGCCCTCATCAAGATTTCAGCTGTTCTGCCCCCAGTGGGGCCCCCGGTGCTGCGGGCAATCTTGATCATCAGTTCCCAGTTCTGTGATGTGGTAGTTCCTTGGCACGAACTCGGGCTCCACAAGGACACGTGCAGACTGGGAAATGCCACAAGCGCGAAATACATGAATGTGCCCCGCACGGAATTGAGGGCCCGGCGGGGGCCGAAGGAGAGCCAGGCCAAGGGGAAGCGCTCTGCTGCCCGCTGCACGTCCGGGGACGTGGAGGGGGTCGGCGCCTGCCACGCGCCCTGCGGGAGGCCCGGCTGTCTGCGCTCCGCCCATCTCGCTCCCTTACCACGAAGGCCCTCCCAGCTGGCTTTCATTCCGCCCTCCGCGGGGATGAGAACTTGAGGCTCGGGGAGAACCTCGGAGGACTGGCCGGGTCGGCAGAGCCAGGGTCCGCCCCGCCGCACCCCTGCCCCAGGCCCAGGCCCCAGAGCTCCTGGCCAGCTCCCTCCTGCCCCCTCCTCTGTCTGAGTGGCTTCGGGAGGTTCCGCAGAGACGCGCCTCAGCTGCCGGGACACTGAAGCTCTGATGCGGTCTCCGTGCTGACTCCGGCTCCTTCCCGATCCCCGCAGCACCCCATGCACAGAAAGCTTTTCACTGGCTCCTGGTGCACACCCCTCCCCAGTCTCCCCCACAAACCCACGTTTGGAGGTTTGCTAGCTTCGTGGCTCGCACAGAAGACCACAGCCCAAGCCATCGAGTTTCACAAATTTGGGGCCGCTCTGTTTTTTTGGTAAAGATTTATTTATTTATTAGGGAGCGGGAGAGAGAAAGCCCACAGGGGAGGAGGGGCAGAGGGAGAGAATCGGAAGCAGACTCCCTGTTGAGCTAGAGCCTAATTCGGGCTCAGTCCCTCCACCTGAGATCCTGACCGGAGTCGAAATCAACAGGAGGCCCGAATCTGGGAGCACTCTTTGGGGCACGTGATGAACCCAGTTTGGGCCTCATGGAGTTTACTTTGTACCCACAAGAGACAAAGAAAGAAAAGGTAAGAAGTAAGGTGGTGTGAAGGGGGTCACGGGCTGTGGGAAAGATCGGACCGGTTCAGGGGTATTGGGGGGCTGGGGAGAGGCTGCGTTTTCACTGAGGTGACCAGGGTTACCCCAAGGAGGGGGCTCAGAGGAGAGGGAAGCGGCGGGTGGGTCTCTGGGTCTGACCATCCCAGGGGAGGAGCAGCAGGTGCCAAGGCCCTGGGGTGTGTGTGGCATGCTAGGAATGGTGAGGTCAGCAATGTGTCTGGAGGGCAGAGAGGTGGAGACGTGGAGGTCAGGGGACAGGGGCCTAGAGGGCCCACAAAGGACTTTGGCTTTTACTCTGGGTCAGACAAGGAGCCACCCCGGGGTTGAAGCCGCAGAGGGATGTGGACTGTTGACGGGTTCACGGTTAACATGCCCAGACTCCGTGTGTTTTTGCCCGCTGCCGTGAAGGTATCCTCCAGTGTGCTTACGCTGTTTCTTTTCATGTAGCATATTCAGCAGCTGGAATCTGTCCGAGATGCTCCTGCTTCCGGGCATGACAGAGCAGGGCACCCCTGCGAGGCCGCAGAAGGCGTCCATTGTGAGAGGATCCCAGGATGTGTCACGGGGAACACACTGAACCTTTATGAACAGCCTCGGGCCCTTGGTAAGTGGTGGAGGGCGAGCCCCGGGGAGAAGAAGCGCGCGCACCCACAGAAGGACTTGAGAACCCTCTGTGAGGGACATTGCGAGTGAGCTCTCAGTTATCGGGTCTCCTGTGTCCCCTCATACAAGGTACGTGGAAGCCCCAAGTCTCAGGAACTCAGAATGCAGCACTGTCCTGGGATAGGGTCACGGACGGGCACCTGGCGGGCTTGCTCTGTGCAACGTGCGACTCTGGATTCGGGGTTGGGAGTTCAAGTCCCATGTGGGGCATAGAAAGTACTTAAAAATTAAAAAAGAAACAGGCTCATGGAAGATGTAAGAAGATGGAAGGGGGGCCCCAAATCCAAAATGACTGGTGTTCTAATAAGAAGGGGAGGCTGGGACCCAGAGGCCCAGGCCACGTGAAGGCAGAGCAGAGGCTGAGAGACTCTGGAGAGGCAAGGCCACGTCCTGCCCTGGAGCCTGGGGACAGAGCAGGAAGCCCGACTTCAGACATGCCGCCCCCAGACCCGGAAGGAAGCGCCACTGTTGTCCTGAGCACATTCTCTGGGGGTCAGGACGACTGGCGTCTGTCATTGTGTGCGTCTGTGAGGAAACCACGCCACCTCCGGTCGCCCTTGACAACCCTGTGGCCATGTGCAAACCTCGGGCTCTTCACTGTGTGTGGATCCCTGTTGCCCTGGTCACCGTCACCCCAGGGCCGGGCCGCCACCGCCCTTCTCGGGACGACAGTGGCTCCTGGTTCCTGGCCTGGCTCCACGCACCCCTGCGGTCCCCTCTCCCCACTCAGTCACTCTCTGTGCCTCCCTGGTGCCTCCCTGATGCCTCCGGCCAGCTGCTCCCTCTCTCCCCCTTGCTGCCCGCCTTTGGGGTATAAGGTAAGCTCTAGAGTCTCTGAGAATCAACCTTAATGCTTGAGAGCAGGGCGTCTCGCTGTGCTGGGGTCCGCAGGGGCGGGCTCTCCAGATGCTCCAGGAAGCCTTCCAGGTGATTCCGATTCCCACTCGGGTTTGGGAACCCCTGCTCCCCCGAGGGGGTTAGATAAATATCGACCCCTGAAGACTTTGAAGGGGATGTTTGCACCTCCCAGAAGAGTCCTTGATGTGGAGATAATTCCTGCTCCCTCCGCTCTCCGCCCAGCTGAGGTCAAGCAGGAATCTGCTCCCAGGCCCCCGGGCTCACCCACCTCCCCAGCACTGCACCCCCCCATAAGCACCTTGATGGGATTAAAAAATACACCAAAACCCTTTCTGTTGACAATACCCAGTGTCAAATACCGAGGTCCTTCCAGGAGACTCATTAACATTCTGTTAATATGTGCATAAAACGTTGTCTGCGGCTGAGCCCAAATACACAGACGGGGGAAATCAAAGGAAGCGCTTCCCACCTTTTGCTGGCTTCCTCCCGAACAGTTATTTGTTTTAAAACAACTTCCTCAGGGAATTTCCTTTCTGAGAGAAACTCCTCTCCATTTTAAAGGAAAATTACCCCTTATTCCCCTCTCCTTAGCCCATTTCTGACAGGGAGTCCTTAATGAGAGCGGGAGATTGCAACTGGTGGTTTTGGGTTTTTTCCCTGTCCTCTCCTTTTTAAGGCTGCAGGGCGAGAGCCTCTTTCGAAAACACTCTGAGGAAATGTAGTGACTAAAAGTGACATTTTGTGCGGAATTTATACGCGCAACTCACGCGTATTTGTGTGTGTGTGTGTGTGGCAAACAGTCACGGACGCACAACAGACTCAGAGGAAAGGATAAAAAAGACCTCTCACCAAATGCTAACTGACACGAAGGAAAGGACGTTGTCCTTGAAACAGCTTTACCACTACCATGGATTGAAGATGGACTGAGAGGAAGAACAGGAAAAACATCAACTTCTAATGCAAACTTTTGTAATGTTTAATGATCTTCAGCAAATATTTTTGGTAAGTTTTTGATGCATCTCACAAGTCAAAATAGAATTCCTTTTTTTTTTAAGATTTTATTTATTTATTTATTTATTTTTTGGTATTTGACCTATTTTATTTTTTTTTATTTCATTTCTTTTCAGTGTAACAGAATTATAGTTTTTGTACCACACCCAGTGCTCCATGCAATGCGTGCCCTCCTTAATACCCACCACCTGGCTACCCCAACCTCCCACCCCCCGCCCCTTCAAAACCCTCAGGTGGTTTTTCAGAGTCCATGGTCTCTCATGGTTCATCTCCTCCTCCAATTTCCCTCAACTCCCTTCTCCTCTCCATCTGACACAGAGAGAGAGACAGCAAGAAAAGGAACACAAGCAGGGGGAGTTGGAGAGGGAGAAGCAGGCTCCCGCTGAGCAGGGAGCCCATGCAATGTGAGGCTCCGTCCCAGGACCCCGGGATCATGACCTGGGCCAAAGGCAGAGGCTTCACCCACTGAGCCCCCCAGGTGCCCCTAGGATTCTTTTGACAAAGAAAGTCTGTGTCTGAGACCGATCTCTAGCTGGGCGATGGGCAGCCAGGACGGCCGGCAGCCTTCTGACCCTTCTCGGCTCTCTGCCTGAGCGAGATGCTCCAGGATCATTCCTCCCAGGAACAGTATTTAACAACTTTTAGCCCCCAGAGGAATCCTTCTCTTCCTGGTGTTAGAAGTGACGGGAGGGCATACTGTTGTGTGGGCCATACCGACCCCCACGCAGGACGAGCTGGGCCCCCCTTACACTCAGGCGGTCAAGGCTCAACTCCGGAGAACTTCCAGTACTTGCGGCTATGGGCACCCGCAGACTCTGAAGATTGCATTTATTTATTTAAAGAGAGGAGTGGGAGGGCAGAGAGAGGGGGAGAGAGAATCTCAAGCAGACTTTCTGCCGGGCACGCAGCCCCACACGGGGTGGCTCTCACGACCGGAGATCATGATCCTGAGCTGAAATTAACACTCGAGAGCTCAACTGACTGAACCACCAGGCGCCCTGACCCCACGGACTTGGAAGTCCTTACCCACCGGACCACGGACAGGAGACTTGAACTTCTGCGTATCCTTGCGGTTTGGCTTTCTTGGCCCCTCCCCATTCCTGCCTTGGTTTGCTCCTCTGTCAAGGGGAGGTGTGGGGAGGGAGGGGCGGCTGGAGGGGCCCACCCTGTGTCTCACTGGCTGTCCCTTCCCGGGCTTCTCAGCTCATAACCTTCTTGGGGCACGAGGCGTGTTGCGTCACAGCGTCGCACTCAGAAGCTAGGATTTCCGTGGGTGATGGGCAAAATTTCTGCTTTAAAATGTATTTTAAAAAATTGGCTTTTGAGGGATTGGACAGGTTTTATATACCCACGTTTCCATGAGACAGGAGAGGGAATGTCCGACTTAGACAGTGACTCCGCATTTCCTCGCTGGCGCATTTGAGGTATGATTGACGTGGCCCTTCCCGGAGGACGTCTCTCCTGCTGGACAAGCCACACTATGAACCTACTCGAGGGGGACGGGGTGTCATTTGACAAAAGGCAAAATAATCGTTTCTGTTTCGTTTTCTGTGGTTAAGGTAAACATATCGCACTGGAATACACCAGGTAGATTCCGTGGCCCCGTGAAGGTCCGCGCACCTCACACTGCTTTTAGTGACAGAGGCACAGAGAGTTGGAGGCGAAGGTGACCGACTCATGGGTCACGTCTGCTTTATGAGGACGTCGGATGAAGGAGGTGGTTTTCAGCCGGGTCAGGAAGGGACCTGTATCTTCCAGTTAGAGGAACCAGCTCTGAGAAAGCTGGAGTGTTTCACCCAAGCCTGGACCCTCTCTTCCTCGCGGGGAGGTCACACGGTTCTCAAGCAACGGTAGTAAGCTTCGTGTCCGGTTCACGGCTTAGGTAAATGCAGTTATGGATACGTTTTAGGCTTTCAATAACTGTATGTTGATTTGAGTTAGTTGGGCTTTAAAAATGGGTCATTTCCTCACTAGTGTGTTTTACTGATTTCCTGTCCAGCACGTCCATCGTGAGCCAGAGACTGAGCCAGAGACTCAGCAGGCGTCAGACGTTTAAAAGCTGCCGTGGTTTGGGGCGTACTGGGCTACTTTCGCTCAATTGCGACATTTACTCGGTTTTACTGTTTTACGGTTTTGATTTTTCCTTCATTGACTTTCATATTTAAGGAAATGAACGATAGGAATGTCAAGTGGGCCGTGGAACTAGCGGAGTAAACGAAGTGTAATTCAAAGAGTGCGCAAGCTGAGCGGGAGCTCTGGTGCACCTGACCACCCGGCCCCTCCCCGGCCCCCTCAGGGCCCCAAGGAGCAGATTGTCTTTCCTCATGTTTCGAGATCAGGTCTCCAGGTGTGTTTTCTGGGCACCACTGTCTTTGCCATGAAATACAAAATCCATTTTGTTTTCTTTCCAAGTAGCAAATAGAGTGTGTGTCACTTACATCTCTCACCCATTGCATATGGCGTTCATCGATGATGGCGTTCGTCACGAAGGGCAGGAAGTCTCTGGTTTAGAGGACAGAGTGACAGAAGTGCAGTGGAAAGCTAGCACAGGCCCTGGCCCATCGATTCCCAAGGGCTGAGCTCTTTCCTCTGAACGAGCTAGATGGTGATTCCGTGAAGAACCTGGCACGGCTGGTACTCGGAAGCCCACATAAAAGACACCAACCCTGGCCTGACTCACTCGACAGAATATACTGCATTTTCCAACATCCACCCTCAGAAAGGAACCTAATTTGGGATTTTAGGATCCCCTGTTTTAAGCCTAAAGAGGGTAGATTGTAATCTTCCCCATTTCTGAAATATCAACTCACCTTCGTTACAGAATTAGAGCTCTGTAAACCTGCTCTCTCTCGAGTTGGTCGTTACCAAGATAAAACCGTCAACTTAGAGAAGCTGAATGTAAGAAATGTGGATGTTTACTTTTTAAATTTATTTTTTTTCATCATGGCAAGTATATTCTTTAATTCCCATTCCCCACCCCCTATTTCCCCTATCCCCCCACCTCCTCCCGTCTGGTAACCATCAGTTTGTTCTCTACAGTTGAAAGTCTGTTTCTTGGTTTCTTTCTTTCTTTTTTTTCCCCCTTTGCTCATTTATTTTGTTTCTTCAATTCCACATATGAGTGAAATCATAGGGTATTTGTCTTCCTCTGACTGACTTATTTCATTTAACGTTATACTCTCTAGTTCCAACCACGTAGATGCAAACGATGAGATTTCATTCTTTTTTATGGCTGAGTAATATTCCATGGTATGTATGAACCACATCTTCTTTACCCATCCATCTGCCAATAAACAGCTGGGCTACTTCCACAGTTTGGCTATTGTTGATAATGCTGCAGTAAACATAGGGGAGCAAGCATCTCCTCATATTAATGTTTTTGTGTTTTTTTGGTAAATACCCAGTGGTTGAATTACTAGATCATAGGGCAGTTCTTTTTTTAACTTTTGAGGAACCTCTATACTGTTTTCCAGAGTAGCCACACCAGTTTGCATTCCCACAAACTGTGCAAGAGGGATCCTTTCTCCACCTCCTCTCCAACACCGTTGTCTCTTCGGTTGTTGATTTTAGCCATTCTGACAGGTGTAAGGTGGTATCTCACTGTGCTTTTGATTTGTATTTCCTTGATGATGAATGATGTTGAGCATCTTTTCATGGGTCTGTTGGCCACCTGCAAGTCTTCTTTGGAGAAGTGTCTGTTCATGTCTTCTGCCCATTTTTTATTTTTATTTTTTTAAGATTTATTTATTTATTTGTGAGAGAGTATGAACAGGGGGAAGGGGCAGAGGGAGAGGGAGAAGCAGACCCTATTGAGCTGGATGCGGGACTCGATTCCAGGACCCCGGATCATGACCTGAGCTGAAGGCAGAGGCTTAAGAGTCGTCCAGGTGACCCTCTAATGCTCATTTTTAAATTGGATTATTTGTTTTTTGTACATTGAGTTGTTCTTTATATATTTTGGATACTCACCCTTTATTGGAGATGCTATTTGCAATTATCTTCTTCCATTCAGTGGTTGCCTTTTAGCTTTGTTTCCTTCACTGCAGAAAGTTTTTATTTTTATGTCATCCCAATGTTTTATTTTTGCTTTTATTTCCCTTGCCTCAGGAGACATGTTTGGAAAAATGTTGCTAGAGCCAGTGTCGTAGACTTAGAGCCTGTGCTCCCTTCCAGGATTTTTATGGTTGCAGGTCTCACATTTAGGTCTTTAATCCATTTTGAGTTTATTTTTGTGTTGGTGTAAGAAAGTGGTCCAGTTTCATTCTTGTACATGGGACTGTCCAGTTTTCCCATCAACATTTCTTGATGAGACTGTCTTTTTCCCATTGGAGATTCCTTCCTTCTTTGTTGAAAATTAATTGACCATGTATTTGTTGGTTTACTTCTGGGTTTTCCATTCTTTCCATTGATCTATATGTCTATTTTTTTTAATTACTACCACTCTGTAATATAATTTAAATCTGGAATTGTGATGCCTCCACTTATTTTTTCCTTTTTTCAAGATTGTTTTGGCTATTGGGAGTCTTCTGTTTGGTTCTATACAGATTTTAGAATTGTTTGTTCTAGTCCTGTGAAAAATGCTGGTGGTGTTTTGATATGGACTGTATTAGCTCTGTAGATTGCTTTGAGTAGTAGAGACTTTTTAACAACATTTTTTCTTTCAACTCATGAGCATGGAATGTCTTTCCATTTCTTTGCATCATCTTGAATTTCTTTCAATAGCGTTTTATAGTTTTCAGAGTACAGATCTTTCACCTCTTTGGTTAAGTTTATTCCTAGATATTTTATTGTTTTTGGTATAATTGTCAATGGGATGATTTCCTTTTTCTTTTCTTTTGGATTATTTTCTTAATTTCACTTTCTGTTGCTTCATTATCAGTCTACAAGAAAGCAACAGATTTCTGTACCTTGATTTTGTATCCTGCAACTTTACTGAATTCATTTATCCATTCTAGTAGTTTTTTGGTGGAATCTTTAGGGTTTTCTATGGATAGTATCTGGTCATCTGCAAATAGTGAGTTTTACTTCTTAATTTCCAGCTTGGGTGCCTTTCACTCCTTTTTGTGGTCTGATTGCTGAGGCAGGACTGCTAGCGCTGTGTTGACTAGAAGTGGTGAGAGTGGACATCCTTGCCTTATTCCTGACCGTAGGGGAAAAACTCTCAGGTTTTGAGTTCAGTGATGTCGGCTGTGGGTTTTTCATCTCTGGTCTTTATTATGTTGAATTATGGTCCCTCTAGGCCTGCTTTGCAGACGTTTTTATCATGAATGGACATTGTTAAATGTGAATAACTTAGTAGGAACTGAGACATAGGTGAAAGTACCAGCATCTGGTGGATTTTGGTGGGTTTGGAAGATATCATTAATTATTTTCAGCAAATATTTTTCCCAGTGGGCATTGGTCTATTAATAATTACACTTGAGGAAATTTATATTAAATAGATAATCAATAAAAATATATATGTATGTATAATAGGAAATTGTTATAATTAAATTATCATTTCTGGGAGCAGAAATCACTTAATGGTTTTCAAGATAATAAAAAAATATATTTCATTTGCTACTTTGTGTGTGTTACACGTTGCACAGTAAATACTGGTTGTGTGAGCTTTGCTTACAAAGCACCAACAATAACCCATTATTTGATCAAAATGGTGTTTTGTGTCAAGGAACCTAGTCCACAATTTCCCGTGAACTTGAACCCAGCAGAGAAGACTATACCATGAAAAACTGCACTGCAGCCACAACAGAGTAATCAGAAGCAAACGAGATAATCCATTTCAGCAACTAGCCTCATTATTGCCATTACTCACAGCCCCGTGCCTTCTGCTTGTCATGGTGGCATTAAATCTACCTGCATGGTTTTGCACAAACGAGCGCATGAGATGTAGGAGCATGCGTGTTTTTGTGGATATGTGTGTGTCCTTCAAAATCATACTAGGAAGAAAGATCAAGATCAACCCTATAAATCCTTAGGAGGGCATCACTGAGGCATATAGTAACGTCTCTTCTAAATACAGCTTCATGATCCAGCGCGCTCCGCCATCTGGAACTTTGCTAATAGCAACTAAGCCAAATGACCTTAAAGAATCAAAATACATGTCACAGAGTCCAAGTACCGCAGGAACATGGTTACTGATGTATTGATGGAAAACGTACTAGCAGCCGTCACTTACAGAGGACTTACTGCGGCCAGACCCCCTCTCAGGGCTTCGCACGCATCAGTGAACTTGGCTCCTGAGGAAACCACAGATGGAAGGCACTACTGATTTCAAGCCCATTCCCCAGAGGAGGAAAACGGAGGGAGGACAGAGTGACTTGTCACCGTCCTGTAGCTTGTACATGTCAGAGCTGTAACTGAACGCAGACCGGCGCCTCTAGATCCCAGCTCCTAAGCGCTACTCCACTCGTCCTTGCAGCCTTTCGCATGACCTTGTGTAAAAGCGACCGTATAAACTAGGCGTTTCCCCTGCAGGCAGGATAGACATTCATTGGACTTTTAATTGTCTTCATAGTTGGCCGATTATCTGATTCTTTTGTTGTTATTGCTTATAAAATATGGTTGTTATGCACACTTCTCTACACTCTTATTTTCTGTCAAGCTCTAAGCCCACGGCAGGTTAGAACCCGAGAATTAAAAAGGTCACGGTGGCCGACGGCAGGCAAGTGAGCTGGGCTGTTTCCGCATAGACCCTGATGCTGTCCCTCTAGTACCTGCGAGGAGTCATTTGTGGTCCTGGAGGCCTGGCTGCATGTCAAGAAATGTTCTGCTGTGTTTGAAATCCAGGAAGGTTCTGGGCAGGGTCCGCCTGGGGCTGCACACACAAGCCCTTGGAGGCCTGAGACCACGAGGCTTGGGGATGCTGAGCCTCCCATGGAAACTGTGCTGAGAGCTCCAGGGCCAACTGGGACCCCAGGAGCATCCTAGAGGTGTGCCCCACGCTGAAGGTTGGAGCCCCTGGTGGACCTTCTGCAAGAAAGAATCTTGGGGTTTCATGTCACTAAAGCGTATTCCACCTGAGCTCCTTGGAACTTACAGGAGCAGCTGTGGGGGCCAGCAGAGCTGTGAGCCCTGGCGGCGGCACCCTTCCCTCCCACCTGACCCCGTGGAGCAGTCGGGGTTAATGGGGCAGATAGCGGGGTGAGGCTAGTGCCCTCAGACCGGCCGTAGCTGCTGGATGATGGGCAGCATGTCTGGCACCAAAGCAGGAGACGGGAGAACGGCCATAGCAGCAGGCACCTGGGCAGCTGCAGAAAACCAGTCACCTGGGGCTGGAGAAGGTCAGAGCGGGCCAGGCTGTGGGCTGACGCGGGAGATGCTCAGGGCTGGTACAGCATGGAGCGGGTTCAAGGCCTGGGTGTGCGGTACCGCTGCACCGGTCACCGCCGCACTGGCTCGGGCTCCTTGCCCTCCTCCCTTTCTGGACTGGGTGAGGAGGTTCACCGTTCTCTCCATCAAGTGCGGGTTGGGAAGGCGTTGTAATGATCCCTGTGGAATTGTCGCACTGCGGGAAGAAATCCCAAATTAAGGAAGTTTACTTATTCATTTTTAAAGATTGATTTATTTACTTGAGAGAGAGAAAGAGAGTGTAGAGGGAGGGAGATAGAATCTCAAGCAGACTTTCCACTGAGCACAGACTCCCATGCAGGGCTCGATCTCAGGACCCTGAGATCATGACCTGAGCCAAAACCAAGAGTCAGCCTCTTGACCACCTGAGGCACTCAGGCACCCCGCACCCCAAATTATGGCTGTTTAATGTATAACAAGCCTATTATAACCAGTGTAGAAGAGATGAACTACAGAGCAAATGCCTTGTACTTGCACTTCCTACCCTCCCCCAGCTACGGGGGGAAACGGAACGGTACAGTGTTTCTTACCAGAGCAAAATGCGCTCATCTCAGTGATGGAGAAGTTGGTTTTCGCCTCTTGGATATAAATGATACAGTCAGACACAGCAGTTAAGTTTGACCCCGAAACATTGTAGAAACCTTTATATACAGTGAAATAAAATTTCATGTTCAAAGACAATGAAATCCAAAAGCAATAAATGTGGAAATGTGATGGAAGTTTGCATCTAAAATGCATATGGATTGCTATTAAGGAATATAGAACCGATAATCTGCTAAACAAACACTCAGCGGGTACTAACAGTTGCACACCAACAACAGCCCTTATGTTTACGGATTATATTATGCTTTTCAGAGGGCATGGTTATGTCCTCTTCCGGATGGCACAGGACAGAGCCAGGACTAGAATCCGACAGGAGGGAACAGAAATAATGGATTTCTGCAGAAAAACATTCGGCTCCAATAGTAAATTTAAATTGTAGTGTCACTTGAGTTATTACTATTTTACTACCAAAGGAGCCAAACTAAAAATCCCTGACACAGGCTGGCACATCAACAATCAATGAATATTTACCGAATGGAAATTAGCTGGATCAAGGTGGTTAATGAGTTGTAATAATGTAACTTTAATAATTGTATAAAACTTGCATTATTTAGAAAGGCACACACAGCAGAATTACAAAATCAAAATACTGAAGTGCACAAAGCAGCGACAGGTGTGTGTGAAGTACAGCTCTCCACGGTTAGCGCGGGAGACCCCCCCAGCAGACCGCAAGCAGGGGTGAGCTCCCCGTGAGATCCTCGCCTCCTCTCTTAGCTGTGTGTCTCTCTTCTCCCCCAGAAAAAGAAATACCCACTTTGCAAGGTTCTAGTAAATAGACCAGAGTGCAGACCAGGGTTTGACTTGAAACATGTTCAATACATAGTTGCAAAATTAAGTAATGAAAGTAGAACTGGCAGAGTGCCTGGTGCTTGGTAGGAGTTCCCTTTAATTATTTCTAGAAATACAAGAGACAATGAACCAGGTAAAGAGTTAATAATTGAATCTTACTAGTTTATATTTTATAAAATTGACAATAATAATATACACTGAAAAAATAAAAGGCATAGCAAGAAGCTGATGCGTTTTTGAAAATATCAAATGAAAAATTAATGCAATGTTTTAAACTTTATTTTTAAATCCCGTTACCTAGGCAGCCTGACTATCCTGCTTGTGTCATTCCCCTCAGCTTCTGGAAGGCTGAAGATTTATTTCTTAGATTTCTAGAGTAGAAAGCGGCCTCATAAATTGTTTTCAATTTATACCCATGGTCTGAAGGAATGTGAAATGCACACACACACAATCATGACTTTTTTTAAATTTTATTTTATTTCGTAATGCCAAACCTGAGTGTGTAGGACAAGGTATTAAACCCTAGCTCATTTAGCATGTGTTTGTATCTCCGGCACCAGCAGTCGGGATACAATGTAACAGCAATGAGCACCTAACCCTGCAGATCACCCAGGGAGCAGCCCAAGGGACATGGACCTGTTCAGTTGTCCCTTCCAAGTCAACCAGGTAGGTAGGCTCTCTTGGTGCCCTTGCCATCCACAGATGAGAAACAGAGAACACGGAGAGGTCATGGAACTTCCCAGAAATCCAACTAGAAAACACCAGGGCTGGGAGTTGAGCTCTGGAAGTCTGGAGATGGGAGCTCAGCCCAGGGAGAGGCAGAGGCACGTTAGCCGGCATAATCTCTAAAATGTGAAGGGTATAAAGATGGAGATATAGACGTGATCTTTTCGTGGGAGTAAAGATGATCTCACAGTCAGCTGATGGAACCGCAGGCACATGGCCCCTGGGACTCTAGGTTGATAAACAGTGGAGTTCACACAATGTTGGAGGGAGAAGCACCACACGTATCCTGTAGCTCACCGCATCGGCTCTGGGGTTCACAGTAAATGACCACAAATGGAATAGTCCATAGAATTTATTCCCTCACAGCTCTGGAGTGGAGAAGTCTGAAATCAGAGTGTCAACCACTCTAGAGGGCAAAACATGCAAAAATGAAGACCTTATGATTCAGAGGAGCCAAAGACGTGACTGTACAACCTTCAGATGATGTCTCCCAAAGATCTAAGGTCAGGAAGTCCAGTCACACAAGGACCTTTCAAAAAATGATGGGTGAGGCTCAGAGCCTTTCAATCAATTCTGGAGCCTCTACGGAGCTTCAGAGCATTGGCAGTGTCATCTCGGCAGGATCCTATGGTAGAGAAGGGGCATCTCAAAAAGATCCTTGGGCGAGGTCTTTGTTTCATGAAATGAGTCCCATCGATATCCACGGGAGGCACAAAGTTTTGAGAAAATAGCTTCTGCAGAAACCTGCCAGCTTGGGTTTCTGCATTTATTCCTTGGCAAGGAATGAAGAGAGTACAAAATGAAAGGAGACCATTCGACTCCCCAAATTCTACCATCAGGAAGCTGAGAAAGAAGCTCAGCGGCAAACAGGTGCCACCTTCTGTTTCAAGGCAAGGAAGACTCAGAAAGTGGAACCCAAAGCCCAGAGGGTGAACCCACAAGAATTATTCCCAAGCCTTGAAACCTCATCAAGGAACTTCCAACCTTGCCCATCTGGATTCGGAGGCTCCTTTAGACTTTCTGTTTTTCTCTTCTTTGGAGCAGAACTGTCTGTGGCTGTGGTCGGCTGCTGGTCCCACCAGTGCATGTTGGTGTATTGGGAGTAAGCAATTCTTCTCTTTGGTTTCACAGGCCCAAAGATGGAATTGGGCCCCAGGAGTTGAACTTAGTGATTATACCAGGAGCCTTCTCTGACCATTGATGTGATTTTAATAATGACATTTTGAACTCTCAGCTGATGCCACGAAGAGAAGAGAATCTTGGGACCTTGGGAGAGACGAAATGTCTTTTGCATGTGGGAGGCTCATGAACATAGGAGACAGAGGGCAGATGGTGGTAGGCAGACTCCAAGGGGGTCCCTACAGTTCTTGCCTCATAGTATTTATGATTTTGTATAATCCCCAGCCCTGAATCACAAAGCAGGACGTGTGACTTGTTCCTACCCAATGGCATATGGTGACAATGAAGGATGCCACTCTGGGGATCATGGAACATCATATAAGACTCCACCCTGCTCTCTCCCTTTGTTGACTCTGAAGAAGCTAGCTGCCATAAATCCTGTAACGAAAGAAACTGAATGCTGCCAACTTCCTTGTGAGTAGGGATGCATATGCTTCCCCAGTCAGACCTCCAGATGAGGATGCAGCCCAGCCAACACCTTGACTATGACCATGAGTCTGTGAGCAGAATACCTAACTAATCCATTTCTAGGTTTCTGACTCACAGACACTATGAGATCATCATGTGTGCAGTTTTAAGTGGCTACAGCTGGGGTAATGTGTTACACAGCAATAAATAATGAATGCATGGAATTTATTCCATTTATTCCATTAACACCAGTAGAGAGTGTGATGCCAGTATACAGTAAAGATGTTAATGCCTACATGGTTATTGGTTTGTATCATTTTTATTAATCTGAACATATTTAGAATATTAATAGCCCAGTTCGTTCATGAGATAGATAAAAGTTAAGATTTTTAAACAATTTTGCACACATTGGTGATTCCTCTATATATTTAGTTCTTAAATTAGTTGATACAATTAGATAAAACTTTAAGGCTCACGTGGTACAAAAGGATTATTTAATATGCATTGATTTCCTACTGTGTGCCAGACTGCTCTGGGCACATCACAGACAGCGGCTTGCTCTCAGAACAATCCTGGGAGGAAGCTATTTTTACTAAATTAGTTTCTGCTGGAAAAACTGAGGGTTTGAGAGGTTAAGCAACTTGCCCAAAGCTGTGCTCTGATCTGATCCCAAGTTAGACAAACCCCAAAGCTCATGTCCATTTCCTATAATATGTTGCTTATTTTTTAAGTTTTTAAACTGAAAGTAGGAGATTCTTTCCCCCCAGGCTTATTCATCTATTTGCTTTTACCAGTACATTTTTAAAAGATTGATTTACTTATTTGAGAGAGAGAGAGAGAGAAAGAGAGAACACACATGTGAATCAGGGGTGGGGCAGAAGGAAAGAATCTCAAGCAGACTTTCTGAGTGTGCAACCTGATGCTGGTTTCAATCTCATGACCTGGAGATCATGACCTGAGCCAAAACCAAGAGCTGAACACTTAACTGACTGAGTCACCCAAGCTCCCCTACCAGTACATTTTTAAAGTAAGAATCTTCAAATTTTTTTAAATTGTCATAATTATGTTGAACACGTGACAGAGTGGAAATGCAAGCACTTTCCTTATTCCCTCACGAAATATTTTTGAGTGCCTTTTATTAATATTATAAAAATGCAAAATAAGTAATTTTAATTTTGCTATTTGTTAGCTACATTATTTCACTTTATTATTTCCATAAATATTTTCATTACAAAGAATACTGGAGTCTATATTTATCCTAGGTATGAATGAGCAGCAGTTAATGTTTACTAAGCCCTTCAAGTGTAATTTTCAAAAAGTTAAAAACATGATTCCCACACAAGTAAAAAACAAACATATAGAAAAGATCAATGAAATGAAGGGCTGTTTCTTTGAAAGGATAAGCAAAGTTGGCAAAAAATATATAAATAAATTCATTTACTTAAGAAAGGACTCAAATAAATAAAATTAGAAATGAAAGAGGAGATGTTACAAATGAAACCACAGAAATACAAAGGGTCACAAGAGACTACTATGAACAATTATACTCCAATATATTGGCTAACCTAAAAGGAATGGATAAGTTCCTAGAAACATACAAACTACTGAGACTGAATCATGATGAAACAGAAAATCTGAACAGACTGATTACTAGTAAGAAGATCGAATCATTCATCAAAAACCTCCCAACAAAATCCAGGACCAGATGGCTTCAGTGGTGATTTCTACCAAATAGTCAAAGGAGAATTAATATCTCAAACTCTTCTAAAAACTAGAAGAAGGAATTCTTCCAAACTAATTTTACCAGGCCAGCATTATCTTGATACCAACATCAGACAAGGAGGTCACAAGGAAAGAAACTTACAGGCCAACATCTCTGATGAAAATATATGCAAAGATCCTCAATAAAATATTAGAAAATGGAATTCAACAATACATTAAAGGGCTCATAACCTATGATCAAGGAGGATTTCTCCCAGGGATGCAAGGATGGTTCACCATCATCTGCACATTAGTCAACGTGATACACCACATTAACAAAGTAAAGGATAAAATCACATGCACATCTCAAAAGATGAAAAAAAAAAGCATTTGACAAAATTGAACATCCATTTATGATTAAAAACTCTCAACAAGTGGTTATAGAAGGAACATTTCTCAACATAATAAAAGCCTTATAGGACAAGCCACAGCCACATCATATTCAGTGAAGGGTTGAAGGCTTTTTCTCTAAGATCTGGAACAACACAAGGATGCCTACTCTTGCCATTTTTATTCAACACCATTATTAGAAGTCCTAGCCAGAGCAATTAGGCAAGAAAAAGAAATGAGGCATCTAAATTGGAAAGGAGAAAATAAAACTGTCACTATTTGGAAAGAACACAGTATTATATACAGAAAACCTAAAAACTCCACCAAAAAACTCTTAGGGCTAATAAAAGAATTCAGTAAAGTTGCAGGAGACAAAATCAATGTACAAAAATCTCTTACATTCCTCTGCACTAATAACGAATTCTGAGAAATTAAGAAAATAATCTCACTTCCAATTTCATCAAAAAGAATAAAACACTTAGTAAAGACATGTATATTGAAAACTACCAGGCATTAAAGAAAGAAAATTAAGAAGACACAAATAAATGGGAAGCTAGTCCATGTTCATGGGTTGGAAGAATAATGTTAAAATGTCCACACTGCCCAAAGCAATCTACAGATTCAATGCTGTCCCTATGAAAATTCCAATGACATTTTTCTCCTGCAGAAATAGAACAAACAGACCTAAAATGTGTATAGAACCACAAAAGACCCCAAGTAGCCAAAGCAAATTTTGGATAACTTGTCATGGTCTAAGAGTATCTCTAAGACAATTTTATATTTATAGATTTCTGTGTTCATAGGGGAAATATTCCCCCCAAATATTGATTTGAATGAACAAATCTGGCGTACTTGGTATGTAGATACTACCATTCATGACTATTGAGGATTAAAATTGCTCCCAGCAGTTAGATTCTCAATGCCACTATGGTTCCTTGACTTGAAGCTGCCTCTCAGTCAACAGTGAGCACAGGAAAACTAGGAAGGTGTAAAGTTAGGGGTCTTGAGGAGTTAGGGGCCTAGTGCTGCACGTTCCGGGAAATTAATGCAAGTGAGCATTGACTCAAGACAAAGGAAAACATTCTAGGGGACTCCAGGTTTGCATAAGGAAATTCTCCCTGGATGCCTCCCTTCTTCTGAGTGGTGTCACTCCTTCACAATGAAAGGGAAAGGGGAACTGTAAACACACTTTCTATACATCTAAAGAAAGAGAAAAGAGAGAGCCTAGAAGGCTGCAAACCTCTTCCTGGGCTGGTGGTTATTCTATTCGGGACCAGACTCAGGCAAACATCATTACTAACAGAAGTGGGTCAAACTGAAATTTCTGTGAAGCTGGCTGGGTGTCGGAGTGGGCTGAAACGGAAGTCAGATGCTTTTTATTTTAAGCCCCTCTGAACAACGTGGTTTTAAAAAAACATGCACGTGTATTAATGTGATATTTTAAAACAAAATGATGCAGAGATTTAAAAATTTTAGACTCAGAAGGGACTGGAGATGCTATCTAACCCAATTCATTTTAGAAGGAGTTTTAGTGTCAGGATCAGAAATGTTGGTTCAGGGGCGCCTGGGTGGCTCAGCGGGCTGAGGCCTCTGCCTTTGGCTTGGGTCGTGATCCCAGGGCCCTGGGATCGAGCCCCGCATCGGGCTCTCTGTTCTGCGGAGAGCCTGCTTCCTCCTCTCTCTCTGTCTGCCTCTCTGCCTACTTGTGATCTCTGTCTGTCAATAAATGGGTAGAATCTTTAAAAAAAAAAAAAAGAAATGTTGGTTCAAAACTAAAAATAATGCATAGAGCATATTCATACTTATAGAGCATATATATTCTATTCTGAATTCAGGTTTCTAGCTCAGGTAGGATCAGTGGGAGAGGGCGATACCATTATTAAAGTTTAATCAGCCTATTCTCACTGGATATTCAGGGCACAACACAAGAAATATAACAATGAGAACACACTTGAATTTTCACCGAGAAAGAAAGTCACCGAGATGGCAAGGCAGGAACTAGATGACGCGACTGCCTCAGTGGGGAGATGCCTCGGGACACTGAAGTTCCTTTTGGGATTAAAATGATTTGTTTGTCTCTTTAAACCTTCCTCGGTGTTTACACGGTCATAGGTCATCTATAAAGATGCTTATGATCAGAATATTCTCTTCTTCCCCAAAAGGGAACAGCACAGATAAAGAAATAATCAAGAAATAATTCCCAGATCTTGGGTAATGCTCGGTAACGCTTGGCAATACTTAACGTGCCCAAGCGTCTGAAGTTGACTTTCTGAAATGAAATTTACTCTGAACCACTTTCCCACTCACTTTCTCACATGTTTAAGGTAAACAAGCTTAAAAGGCGGGATTCTCCGGGCAGCGCCTTTGCAGAGCTCCCTAAGCCCCGGAGCCCATCTCTGTGTGTGGTCTGGAACCTGTGGATTCCGGGCGGGGCCCCCAGGCCCGCAGTGGACGCGGCCCGGCGTCACTCGCTGGGCGGCGCGGGCCTCAGACTCTGGCTGCCCTGGGGTCCTCGCCGAGGAGGTGGCCGCGGGCAGCGATACTCGGGGACCGCGCGCGAGGACGGCCCCACCTGCCCCAGGGGTATTTGTCGAATCCCGATCCAGCCATCCTGAGAAAGAGCTCGCTCCCAAAATTAAAACCCGCTCTCAGTATCTTAAATAGGTCAGACGCAAAGTCACATCGGGCCGCGAACCCTTGCTTGACCACTGTACTTGAAAACAAATTTCTTAATAGTGTAAAATGTAAGGGAGCACAAAGGGACATTTGGTTATTCAGAAGAATTGACTTTTTTACGAGAAACCGTTTCACAAGACTCCTTGGAAAGTGGCCTGATTCTCACAGCTTCGTGTTCACACGCGGCTAGTTAAGGGACGTGAGAATGTGCCACATCACAGAATCCCAATTTTCTCTTTTTACCCCTGGAGTCCTCTTATTGGGATGCCAGTAATTGCGGATTCTAAAGGCACAACTGGAAAGGGGACAGAAGAGCGCAGCAGGTTTACGGCCTGCCAGCGGGGCTCCGGGCGGGTCGGGGGCCCGCGGCGTTTCCTCGGCGGTCCCCGCTGCGCGCTCATTAGCGCCCACTCTCCTTAATGGCTTCCTGTGGCTGGATGTTTACTTGTCATTTGTTGTCGCCTTTGTCTCCCCGCTACTGAACCGCAGGCTGACGGCGACTTTCCTTTCCAGCCTTGCAGCTTGCTCCTGGGGGTGAACAGGCGCCCCCGAGACCCCCCGCCCCGCGCGCACGTCCGGGCGCTCCGCGAACACCCCCACCTCACCGCCCCCCACGCACCCCACGCGGTGCCACCTGGCGCACAGCCGCCCCCCTGCGCCGCCCCCCCAGGCACCCCGCGCACCTCAAACACCCCCCTCTCACCGCCCCCTGCGAGTGCCGGGTGCAGCGCCAACCCTGCGGCGCTTCCTCGCCTGCACCAACCCCCTCCGCGCCGCGCCCCGCCCTGCACTCCACGCACCGCAAATAACTCGCATTTCCCCGCACCCCTGCATGCACCCCGCGCACCGCCCCACGCTGCGCTTCGCGCCCGGGCGTGCACCTGGGGCACACACGTGGCCCTGCCGGTGGCCTCCCCGAGTGCCCCCCACTCCCGGCGCGCGCGTACCTCGCGCTCTGGCGCTTCCCGGAGTAGGACTTAGGGCAAAGCTGGGAGCAGCCGCAGTGTTCTGTGCGTCCCCTCTCAAATGTGCGACCCAGGAACTGGGGGGCCCGGACCCTGCAGCCCCTCTGCCCTGCGTAGGTGGAAGCAAGGGCAGCCCCTGTCAGCCCCTCAGGGACACGTGAGACGCAGAAAGGTGGGCAGGAGGGGACGCCCCAACACCGTGCCCCCAAACACCTACACCCTGAGGGGCTGCTTTCTGTGCCCTCGCAGGCACTCGTGATGACCCGCACGACAGACGCCCCTTCCGTTCCGAGCAGAGCCCCAGGAGCAGCCGTGGCGGATGAAAGCTCTTCCTGCCCAGGGAGGGAGGGAACCTACCTGGGGGGCCACCGCAGCCTCCGCCGAGATCCACCTCGCCTAGTGAGGAGTTGCTTTAGAAACTGGACGGAAAACATCGTCTGACTTGTGCTGACGTCAGTTACATTTGCATCATCATCATCAAAAACAAAACAAAACAACAAAACAAAAACAAAAACAAAAACAACCCTCAATCTTTTTAGAGCCCTTTGCTTCCTGATTTTATTCTCCGTGAAGGGAACACACGGAATTCCAGCCCGGAGCTAAAAATCCCTGGGCTAACTAGTTCTTCTTCCAAGGAAGCTTCTCCATGTATCTAGTTATACTCATTAACTGAAACAGGCCTTATCAGTGTGACACGTCCTCCCAGTTTCTAAGAGATGATATTTAGAGGAGGTGAGACTCCTGGTGCCATCATTTATTACCACACCAGCCTGTTTCTATGTGACAATTGGTTTATAGGGTGTGGTAATTCCAAAGTCTCCCTGTCAAAGGGAGATAAAATTAGAAATTGAATTGTAACAGACAGTTATCTTTATCTACTTCCTCTCACAGTTCTCAAGGCTGCTCTTCCCCTCTTTCTCCATTTCCACCCGACTGCTCTCTTCTGCTTCACCAGCTTCGTCCAAAGAAGCCTCCTTATATTAACTCCTAGCTACTATCACTGAGGATAGAAGGAGGAGGAGAAAGAGAAGGAGAAAAGAAAAAGAAAAAGAAAAAAAAAGCACAGTTTACTTCCCTTCAAACTGTTCCCTGTAATTCTTTTTTTTTCTTTTCAGCCTAACAGTATTCATTGTTTTTGCACCACACCCAGTGCTCCATGCAATGCGTGCCCTCCACAATACCCACCACCTGGCTCCCCCAACCTCCCACCCCCCGCCCCTTCAAAACCTTCAGGTTTTTTTTCAGAGTCCATAGTCTCTCATGGTTCATCTCCCCCCCAATTTCCCTCCATTCCCTTATCCTCTCCATCTCCCCATGTCCTCCGTGTTATTCCTTATGCTCCTCAAATAAGTGAAACCATATGATAATTGACTCTCTCTGCTT